>BHFT01027391.1:0-77551 GCA_004320025.1 Laticauda laticaudata
TTGGGTATACTAGACGGGAGGTGGCGAGTTGATGTGCCCGGAAGAAATATGGCGACGGGAAAGGGGAGCACGCCGACACCCAAGCTCCGCCCAGGGGGGAGCCGGATAGGACGGGAACGGGGGCGCGGGGAGGACGTGACATAGGGAGTAGGACGCGTGGGCCGGGAGTTGTATAGCTGTGTCTATTGGTTTTCAGTGAAGTGTTGGTTAGATCTCGTTAGTCATGGATTCTGTAGGCAGGGTATATTTGCCAGAGCGTGTTTAGGAGGTCCGCGACTCAGCCTGGATCGATAGGAGCTGGTGGCGGGTGAAGGAGTATGGACGTAGGAGGGGATCACCAACACAAGGCCGGGGGTGTTGTCCATAGCAACATCTATGGGTTGCCAAGAATTGAGAAGCGCTTGAGTTTTGCGGAGGTTCGTAGGCGAGTGAAAGGCGGGCGGGGGTGAAGGGGGAAAAAATGGCAATTTAGTGGGCTGGCAATGGATGCGGAGGGCGTGGGGGCGAAGGAGAGGGCCGACGAAAGTTTGCGATAGACCAGCGAGGGGGGCGGGGCCAACGCAGAAAGCGCAAAAACGGCCCACAAGATTTACGGGGAGGTCAGGTCGCGACAGATTGTGCTAGGTGAGGGCAGGCGTCTGGCAGCGGCACACCGGCTGATGAACGGGCTATGTCGGGGGGGCGCGCGCAACCAAACGAAGGACGACAGAGATCGCATAGTGGTAGATAGTCGAAAATCGTGCAGGTAAAAATACCAAGGTGCGATCCAACTCTGTCCGGTGCCACGAGAGTGATCCGGGTAGACACAAGTGTCAAAAAGCAGCGCGGGGGAAAAGAAGCGACGACCCCGCACAGCGGTACAGGTAAAGGGGGGCAACGTGCTGAATTCCCGTCAGAACACTGCGAAGGCATGAGGGGTGGATCGACAGGAGTGGAGCGGGCAGGGCGGTTTGATGAAACCTTCTGAGTTGTAAGCAGAAAGGGGAGAAGTGGGAGGGTTAAAACCGGCAAATGACCACCGGCGGACGGGAGAGGGACAGAGAAGCCGTGCCCCGTTCCAGGTCCTACACATTAAGCCTAGGCCCACTGATAACCTAGTAGGAAAAAAAAAGGAAAGCCCGACCAATAACAGACCGGACAGCGACCTCATTAAGTGACAGGGGGCCGAGAGCCAGCACGCGGCATAGAAACAAACGAGGGCCAGAACACGGGCAAATGGAGAGACAACGACGGACGGACGAGGATGGCGGGCGGCACCCGGCTGAGAGAACCGAGCGCGGCCACGGAGCGACGAGAGACCGGGGGGGCGGGAGCGGGACAAGAGACATGAAACAGAGAGTCGGAACAGTGGAGATGGGGGGGGAGGGGGGCCAATGTGAGGAGTGGAGCGCGGAGGTTAGGAACCATCAGGACGAGGCATCTGAGGGGGAAGCGGAGGAAGGCGGAGGTGAAGGGAGGGGTAGGGGGGCGGCACTGGTATCAGGGAGAGCACAGAAGGGACACAAGAACTTAAGTCCGGGGTTTTGGGGGCCAAGCACCGGGGTTCCAAGATATAGAAGGCGATGGCGAGGCGAGGCGAGGCGAGGCCCAAAGCCGAGCAGCGGGGTTTGGGAAGGATATTAAGCGTAGGTTATTATGGGGTATCTATGTAGTATTGATTGTCTCTGGAATATAAAGAACCAGTTTTACGTAACAGAGTATTATCGTATATCATGTGATATTAGTCGTGGTGGGTAGGGCGTGTCTGAACTGAACGCCGCAGCGCAATTGTTCAGGAGATTCTCTGATTTCACCAGTTGGCGGAATTCATTTAAGGGCAGTCTCCTAAGTTCGTCGGGGGTATAGAATGTCGTTGCCCTAGGTGGGTGAGCCGTCCAATTACGGCGGAAGGTCTAAGTCTGTGGGCCAGGGTTGGGGAGTGGGTGGCGCACGGGCAAAAAGGGATGCCGAGGGCTGTGGTGGGTAAGCGTCGCGGGTATTTTGGCAGGGGTTCCAGCTCGTTGATTGGCCTGGGGCTGGTTTGCGTCGGCAGGTGGCGGGTGTAAATTATGAACTTGGGACCCTGCGCGTGCGCTGGGCATACTGTTCTGGCTTAATGATTGTGTGGTGAAACCACCGGTCTTGAGCAGACGCTGACCCCGTGGTGCCGGCGCGCCACCTCTGTTTTTAGACGATGTCTCGAGTTGTCCTATATGTGTGTATGTCGTGTGTGTGGTGATTTTATACGGAGGCATGGGGCATGGGAGTGTGGATTATCCTCGCCATTGGCTTCTGTCTCTGATTTTATACGACCCTGAAATCGGTAAAGGAGGAAGCAAGAGATGCAGTCCGGGAAAAAGAGGGAGGGCGATTGGGGGAGAGTCTTGTTAGGTACGATGGGTGGCACAAATGAACGTAGGACGGCCCCGCAAGGGCGACAGAGCCAGGGCACACTGAGTTGCGAATCCGCAAAATACCGATAGAAAAGGGGCACGGAAGATGGGACGCAATGAACATATATGACTGGTTTTGGCCGTCATGTGCTGTATTGGTTTTAGAGGGCAGAAAAGAGCAGAGAAGAAGGGGAAGGGGGAGAGAAGGTAGTCGGTGTGCAGGGGGGGGGACGGCGGGGCGAGCAGGCACTGATCAGACATTTATAATGGCTAGTTCAGGAGTCCGCCAAAACATCACCTAACAGGAAAAATATATATACACAAACAGGAAATATAATCAGGCAAGGCGGCACAACAGGACAGAAATACCACATGCCGAAAGTAATACTTTCTCAGTGATAGATGACATAAGCAGGTCGAGAAACCAAGTGGCAGAATGACGGAAGCCGGGCTACAGCCGGCTTTCCCTACCACTATGACATGAGATTCTAATATCTGATTATAATAGAGTAAGATTTAGTGATTGGTGCACTGCTCTTAGGAAAGGAACACTTAAAACGCATAGCTAAAAGAAGAATCGACCGCAAGCTTGGGCCAAATCCGCAAAAAAGCCACAGGAGCAGGATTTTATAATGGACGGGGAATAAATTGATCCATGAACGACGCTGCCCAAAACCGAACAGCGGCAACAACAGAAAGAAGCAGAGATGCCAGGAGAGATGAGAAATACGGCTCATGTATCTTTAGCTAGGATTAGAATACGAGAGGTATGTACTTTCTATCCTTTCCGTCCGTACTCAAACCTTATGGGATAACTTCGGCCCGCATTGTGAATAAGGGAGTTTGATTCTTCCCCGATATCGCGCATATTCAGTTGCATTGAGTATCGACTTAAGTATAGACGAGACACCACATAGATCTCGCCTACACCCATCTTGAGGTGTGCCAACCAAATGAGGCCGACCACTATGGTGTCCATTCGTGATGAAAATTTTAATATGCACATTCTCCATCATCAGAAGAGGAGACAGGGATCCTACGGAACTCAGAAGCCGATTGACCTGTCTATGTTCATGTTGTCTTTATCTCTATCGATCCGCGCGTCAATAACCCCTGTTCTGTGACCCATGTATGTTATATGTATATTTTGCGATATTACGGATTTTTCACCTTATTCCATAAAGATTTGTGTCTATCTGTATCTCTTCTGTATATCTACTGTTATAAATTCCAAACAAATGGTAGCTAGTCCATTCCAGCATCCCCAGCACGATCTATTATATGGACTAACCTGAGCACAAACCAAGACCCCCCCACCTAAACAGACGAGTGTTTATCGCGTGCCCAGCCATATCAGAACACAGCCAAACCCTGGCCTACAAGCACTGAACACAGCTCTGAGACCCCAACAAGGAAACACACCGCGAGGTGCCCAAATTCAGAACACAGTCAAAGCCCTACTCGATCAAGTCACACACCCACTAGCTCAGTTAAAAGAAGAAGCAGCTGCAAGCTCACATTACTCATGAGGAGCACAGCTGAAGAAACAGCCTGAAGTATGAATGAATGAGACTTCATGAAGCGTTGCCTGATACTTCCAATTTTACGCGGGAGAAAACTCGTAATAACCAAAGATCCACATATACATATATATTATATATTCGGGTCTTTTCCCATTGTAAGATTAAGAGTATTCTCTGGCAACTTGTTTGGGAGGTCCCACTTTGCCTATCCTCAGGCTAGTGCTCTCGGTCCTTATATATATTGTATGTATAAGAAAGGATAAAGGATTAATAACAATAGAACCCTCTTAATATCACTCACTCCATCTTCATTTTTCTCATCTATAATTATCTAATAAGCTTAAGGTAATTCCCAGTAAGTTATAAACTTCAAATCTCCCCAGTCTACATTTCTAATAAAAAAATACATAGATACATTCCCATGTGGTGTCCCCCTTTTATGCTATATCTAACCCTTTTCTCTATATCTCTCAGCCTTGTCATTTCTCTTAATTTTAGCCAGCTTTCCCTTTGCTAAATTTTCCTGGCCTTTCCTCTTTATCCCTCTTTTTCCCTCAAATATTACATTTATTTTTAACTGCCAATCCCCCATTTTTTCTCCCCCCCATTCTGCCTGTCCTGTACAAATACTGTACAAAGGCAGATAGATCAACTCCACAAAGCATCCAAACAAAGTCTTTTTATTGGTTCATCAGGCATCCTGTCCACTCACATTTATGATGAGGTTCTTCTTAATGTCCAATCCTTTGCATATCTGAATCGTGGTGTAGGAAGATAATAAAGTCTCAATCCCATGATGATTGAAGAAGCTGCATGGTAATGGCTTCAGGCAAGAGTGAGGGAGCCTCCCTCAACCCAACAAGGGTCAATTTAGTGACCAATCAGGATTACAGANCAGGATTACAGATATGACCACATGACATGGACTACATTTTCCAGGATACCATAATTACATTTACCATTGTGCATTCCCTTAAGGGGACAGCTCATAATTCCTAACTAATTATAAACTATCTGGGCAGCACACCTCCTTTCCTTTTCTCTTTTTTGAAATTTCTCCTTGTACAGTTTCTTCTTCTTTTCCTTACTCTTGGGAGCTTTTTCTCTTTTATTTATTATCTCTGTCGTCAATGTCTTAGTTTTAGTCCCTTTTGTGTCTTTTGGCAATGTCTCTGAATCTTCATGTCCATTTTGGCTGTTTTCCTCTTCCTTTGCCGCCTCCTCTCTAGAAAGCAAGGGCAAATGCCACTAATAATAACCTACTTACCAAGGAGTATAGGTGTACATGGAACATTCCAAGTACATCAGGCAATTGAAGAAATAAAAGGGGCATTGGAAGAATATCAGAAGGACATAGGAGACAAAGATGTACTAAAGCTAGTGCATAATGAAGGTTTACCAAATACACTACCAAAGAGAGCAAACCGCCCTACAAGAAAGACTAAATGAAGAATAGAAAAGAGACATGGCAAGGAAAAGCATTATGAGGTCAGTAGTTAAAAAAAGAAGCAGGTAAAGCAAATAACAAGAATTGACAATGGCTAAAAGCAGGAAGAAATTGAGGGGCTAATTCTGGCTGCAGTAGACCAAGCCTCAAAAACAAATGCATATAAAGCTAGCATTAAGAAGATAGCAACAGATAGCAAATGCTGTCTCTAAAGGGCCTGTCACATAGGCCAATGGATGCAAAACGTATGTAAAAAGGACACAGTGGACGAGAAAATGTTTCATCCGTTGTTATCCGCTCTCAAAAGTGCCCCAAATTTGCATAAGCAGAGCAGACAACAACGAAAGGAACGGACGGGGGATGAGGACGTAGCTGAGGATGTAAAGCGGATGCTCCACGGAAGCCTAGCGGATGGAACATAAGCGGGATGGCACATCCCGCAGGTTCCGGCCGGGAGCAAAGCGAAGCAGACGTGCAAATGAAGGAACGGATGGCAAGAGGCGGATGCAGAACGGATGAAGGAGATACAGAGCGGAAGGCCCCTATGCGATCGCTATATGCCTATGGGATGCAAAGCGTTCACTGCGCATGCGGCGAGGATGCATTGCGTCAGCCCCGTGGATATAAAGGGAAGCAGCTCGCAAAGCAGCGTCACCATTCAGAGCGAAAGACTGCTGCCAGACAACAGCTCCAGCCAACAACCATGGGGAAGAAGAGAAGCCTCTGCCATCTGCTGCCAGCCCTGGGCAAAAGGCACAGGGCCACCATCCCACGCCCATGCGCCCTGACTCGCTTCTGCTGGGGCTTCTGCTTGCTCGGGCGGACTCGTTGCTGTGCTTGGGCTTCTGCTGGCGATAGCTCCTGTTGCGGGTGCTTTGCTGGTGCTTACTCTGCTGGTGTGCTGCTCTGGTGCTGGGGCTTCTGCTGGTGCTTACTCTGCTGGCGCTCTCCTTGGTCTGGGGCTTGCGTCTGTGCTACGCTCTCTGGGCCTGCTCCTGGTGCTGGGGCTTTGCTGGTGCTTACTCTGGCTGGCGGCTGCTCCTGGTCCTTCTGGTCCTGCTGGTGTGTGTACTGCTTTCTTACTGCTGGGCTGCTGCTGATCCTGGTTCCTGCCTGGTGCTTACTTGCTGCTGCTGCATCCTGGTCCTGCTGGTTGCTGCTGGTGCTGCTTTTTAGTGGCTACTGTTGTTGTTGTTGCTGTCTAGTGGTGTTGTGGTGAGCAGCCTAAAGGTCTCGAAAGCCCCTCTGGATGAATGGTCCCAGATGGCCCTTCGGCGAGGGGAGGAAGAGGCATACGCCCGCCGCAAAGTAACGGAGGCAGAGAGCAGATAGCTCCGATCGAAAGAGGAAACATGAGGATTTGAGGTCTGGAATGCTGCTTGGAGCGAGAACGAGTATCTATGGCGGAAGGGACACAGGCTCTATCGAGACACCAGAAAAGAGAGCGAGGCTGCATGGAGAGAGAAGGCGGAGAGCCTGGGCTACACTTCGGAGGTCTCCCCATCGGACCTGGTGGCAGAGCACATGCACACTGGTACGGGAAGCTGCACCTAGAAAGTCTGGGCCAGGCCTACGGTCAAGCTTGACGGACCGGAGACCCTATGTGATGGCCAATGCAGCTTCTTGAGGTAGATCCACCACCGAGGAGCAGCTCCTCTGACAACCCTCTCTCTTCAGGCAGCCCGCAGAGAGCCAGTCCTCTTCTGCGCCAGAGTCAGCTCCTGTGTCGCAGCAGGTATCTGTGGAGCGTGCCACGATGGGAGACCCCCCTGACAGCTGCACTCCCCGTCTAGGTGGAGCGTGTGGAGGACCCCTGATGCAGTGGGAACAAAGGAGAGGGCACTTCCACCAGAGAACAACCCACATCAAACCCCAGCTCCATTCCACAGACCAAGCAGGCAGAGAGGCAGACCGGAAGAGGCAACAGCCACACTGTCCTGCCGTGGAGATCAGGGGCACCATCAAACAGCGTAGATCTCCATCTCTCAGCTGGTACAACACCAACATCCAACCTCAAACCCACAAGCCCCTTTCTCACCTACGTCCACCATGACCCTCCTTGGACATATCCGAATCACCAGTACCAGGTGATCAAGGACAGGATCCACCGGTCTTCTTCACAAACCCTCCAGACCCAGCTGAACTTGGTCATACCCAGTCCAAGGTCTGCTCCTCTCACCTCCAGGTGATGTCACTGCCCTTCCAAGCTTTCCACAGCGCCGTCACCTAGCCAAGGCAATGCAACCAGTGAGCTCCCTCAGCACAAGGCAGCCCTTCCCAGTCAGGCACAGGTATAAATCGAACGCACCACCCGGTACCACCGGTGCCACCGGGATGCCACTGATTGCCGATGCCACAGGATGCCCACCCATGCCACAGATGCTACCCACGCCACAGATGGCCACCGCACTTGCCAGAATGGCCGAGTTTCACTGCACTCGCTCACCTGCAGACCAACATCTCCCACTACACTCCCCTTTCCTGCCACCACAGCCAAGCCCGCGCAGTCAGACATCTGTCTCGGTCTTGGGGGACTGACAACCCTATGTCCTGGAGGAAGGGGCTCTCAAACATCACAGGACTGAGCCAAGCTCTCTGAGAGCTTCCTCAACACAAGCGTCCGTTGTCCTCTCAGGACCAGCACGCCAAAATGGCCCTCAGACCAGCACTCCAAGCAGCAGCCACCTCCACAGCACCTGGACCCTTCCACCCTGAGACTAATGGGGCACGCCCTCAGAGTGACTGCAGAAATTGCAGAGACTGGGTTGCTACCTGATGACTTTATTTTGCTTGGGCACTTGGGTCATTTTCCTTTTACAGTTTGTTATTAATAAAGATTATCTTTTGCTTCAGCCGACACTTGCTGTCAGTTCTTTTAGTCAATAAAGTCTTGGTGACAACTTTTAGAATGGTTGAAAGGCCTTTGCATGCTTGTGGGATGGGTTAGATAGAGTCTGGGATGGGCAGGGATACATTTGGGATGGGTTTATAGATAGCAGTGGACATGGGCATGGATACCTTTGAATGGAAGTGGATGAGGATCCGGGAGTAGATAGCTGTGGCATGGGTTAGTATACCTGTGGTGATGGTGATAGCTTGTGGGGATACATAAACCTTCCAGTGCAATGCATAGTGGGACTGTAATGGTCCACCCGGGCGCCAGATGTTCACACCTTTGGCCCTTATTATCAGATAACAATATGTAATCATTGTCCACCACATTTAACTTAAAACACAACTCTTTATAAAATGCCGCTGTCATTGTAAGGGCCACGTCAACATATCATGGCATCTCGGCTCAGTGTGATGAGACAGGCTGCAAGGAAGTATCCATTAAGCATCTACCGATCCTGTCTTGCCACTCCACTGCCTCCACTGGGAGAGTTGCACCAGTGTTTCAGGAGTGTGCTCTGCTTCTTGCCTTCACCCGTGAAAGCTCTGTTGGGCGCCTTGCACTCTCACAGTGTCTATCGGCGTTTTCGCCCTTGACCTCCATTCACCAACAGGCTCCCTGTCCGCCCATTCCCTTGTTGGAGGTCCACGAGCCCTATTCTGGCAACACTGGGTTAGCGGTGTGCGCATGAGATTGTTGGCAGTGATGCAGCAAAAGCTTCCACATCCTTCTCACATGGAAGCGTCTCTGGACCGACGCTGCATGAGTGGTGAGAAGTACCTGAATACCTGTTGGTCCAGGATGGCCGGAAGGCGTCTTCGCACGAGCCGGGGACGCGCCTGCCTTGCCCTGGACAGCCTGTGTAGTTTGAAAGCATCCTCTCTTTTACGGGTGAGCATCTTGGAAGTGTAGGGCTTCATGAGATTAGGTTTCTGAGCGGAGAAGCGTCATCCCCCACGATGAAGAAGCACATCTTGCATGTCAACTTTGGGCAGTGGTCTGGGATCTGGGGAAGCCATGGTGAGAATTGCGTTCCAGCCCTCCTTGAGATGACTGGGCGTTGTAATACTGGGCATCTGAAGATGACCCGTTGCCCTGAAGCATCGATGTACATGAACTTGTAGTCAGCATCGACCATGGTGAAGCAGGAAATGTGCCTGAAGAAGCCCTTGTAGTTTGTGATAAGTGGACCCTGATTAGGCCTGGAGCTTTGCAGGCCACTTTCCTCCTCATCTATGGCTCCAACGTGTGGGGGAAGTTCCACTTTCTGAATACCAATGCTCTGCAACTTTCTTCCAGCCTTCTCAGTGGATGGGCACTTGAGGAGCTCCTCCCGGTATTCCTTCGATGATGGCTGCATCCACTTCTCTGTACACAATGCTGATGGTTTTGTGGTCACCCTCCAGCCGTACTTGCCATGCTCCGTTAGGTGCTCCTTGAGGCCAGGTGGTGAGCAGAGTCAGTGCCACCTGAAGCCAGGGTCCAGGCTCTGGGCTTGGAAGTTTGGTGCTCTGTTTGGTCAACCTGGGTCCTGCAGCCGCTTCCACAACTTCATCAAACATGTGCTGCGGCATCTTCATTGAAAGTTCTGTGGAATGCACGAGGTCTTCGTCCTCAGCTCCACCATCAGCTTGTTATACACAGTCCATACCTCTGCTCTTCTTGCGAATCCATCTTTCGGACCAGACACTTCTTGGCCGCCTCCTTTTCTTCGTGCTAAGAAGAGGTTGAAAAGAGACTGTAAGATTGGCTCGGCAACTGTATGTTAGAACAGATGGTGGCTTACCAAGGATGTGGTGATGATCCTGGTGGAGAATGACTGGATGCTGGGAAGAGCAAGAGCCAGATGAAGGTCGCAGAGGTCTGCACAGCAGGGCTGCTGGACTGAAAGTGACGATCCAGGTGAGTGCTCCTCCTTTTTATACGGCAATATAGGTTTTCCCTAGTGGTCCTTTTGCTCCTCTAGACATACTGCGACTGCCTAAATAATCCGAGATACGTCCCTATCCAAACGTTTTTTTCCGTTTTAATGCTTTTTTATGCGCGCTGCATCCGACTTTCATCCTTTCTACATCGTCCTTACTCGCTGGCGTGTTCCATTCACGTTGTCCGTTTTGCTTCATCCTGTGTCCGTTTCCGCTGAGCGGATGTGAGTGCACGATGCGCAGCGGATGCCTAGACGGATATAGCGACCACGTAACGGATGATGCACAGACTCTACGGATGTCCCCGTAGCGTATGTGGATGCAGAACGGACCGCGTTGGCATAAGATTTTCCGCTCAAAAATTTTGTGCGTCAAAAACTTTTTCGGAGGCGGATAAATGTCAGTAGACCGGATGCTGAGAACGGATGAAGACGTTTGAAAAACGGATGCAGTGAGTACAGAACAGGACGCATGCGTTAACCAACGGACTGGCAAGTGTTTCTCTCCATTTTACATCCTCTTTATGCATCCGTTGCTGCTGTGCTGACAGGGGCTTAAAAGAAGCTGAAGAAATAGTTGACCACTTGCAAGAAAATCACACAGACTGATTACAAAGTAGCAAAAATGGTGCACCGGAAAAACTGCAAAAAATACCACGTGCCTGTAAGCAACAACTGGTGGACCACAAAATATACAAAATAATGAAAAATGAAGATGCTAAAGTATTCTGGGACTTTAGAATTCAAACAGACAAGCATTTGCCTCAGAGTACCCTAAATTTAACAACATTGATAAGAAAGATGAAAAAGTCTGGCTAGTGGAAATTGCAACACCTGGAGACAGCAAGATAGAAGAGAAAAAAAAATGAGAGAAAACCACAAAGTATATAGGTCTGCAAATAGAATGACTGTGGCAAAAAAAAAGTGACAATCGTAATAGGCACCTTGGGTGCAATCCCAAAACAATTGGAGCACCTCTTGAACATCCTAATTGTCCAAATCCCCTTCAGTCAATTACAAAATTGACTTGGAACAACTTACAACCTGCAACAATGCCTTTAATACCATTAAGCAATAAAATTTGCCTATATCAAGTCCTTGGGAGGGTCTTGGAAGTCTTGATAGGTGCATTAAAGTGCCAAATCCACTCTAAACATCTGTCTCACTATGCAACAAACCATTATAACAGCTACTCATCCTGCAACAGTAACTGTCTGACCTACAAGTATTAAAACAATAGCTACCTTGGATGCCAAGAACCCATGATGTCCAAATTAAAACAACACCCCCACAGTCACAAAAAGAACCGCTTTATCAGTGGAGTAAATTGGAGGTGTTGGCCCAGCCCAAAACTGGATCGGTTCTTTTACCTCGTGTGGATTAGATAATAATCACAGAAAGATGGGTGGAAACATATTAAAAACTTTATTTCTGCGCAGAAGTAAAGAACTCATGCTCAGGATTAAAGTCCAAAAAACTAAGTGCTCCAACCCATGAACCGGCCCAGTCAAATGCTGGATTTGTTTTTCCCTGGTGCAAATTAGCCAATTATTTCCCAAGGTGGGGACTTGCAACCTGTTTACTCTGAACAGTACAAAGAAATGTGCTTTTGGGATTAAATCACAAATTGAGAACCCCTCTCCAATATAAAATGAGCATAGCTTTTATATACACTTTTGGGAAAGCAAGGCACATGATCATTAACAAGCAATAGGCCCCAGGCAATAAAGTATTCACATTCCTGGCAGAGGCCAGTCCTCCCAGAAGGTGGGTTCATTAATAAAACATTTCTAAAAATACTAAAAAGCTGGTAATTAAGTATGCAAAGCTTTCTAGCTAATTTATCTGCGGCAGGAAAGGGACTCAATCAAAATAGCTGGGCTGGTTTGAGTTCTTTGATAAGGCTATAATGGAGGATTCCTGGAATTTTTGGGCAAAACTGAAGGGCCCAAAGGGGGTGTGTGATCAAAGTGAAGTGGTTTTGCCCCCACCCTGGCCCCAACAATATGGAGTTTTCTAGGTAAATCTAGTTATACCAGTCATACACCACATCCCCTCAAAACAGGCATTTTTATACATCTTAGAAATTATATCAGCGATGTTGATTATTTGAATATATTTATCTCACCACATGCCTTCACTTTTGGAGGGCTTTTCTATGTCTCTGGGCAGATTTTCAAGGCTCCTTCATGGATGATTATGTCACTTATTTTTTTCTTTCCAGAAACTTTCAGCAACCTCTTGTGGCACCATTAGAGTAAAGCAGAAATTGAGGGGCGGGGCCCAAGACCGTCTCCCAGCCCTAGAGCATGTAGCATTGAGTACAGGCAGCCTTCGACTTAAGACCGCAATGGAGTCCCAAATTTCTACTGGTAAGCAAGAGCATTGTTAAATGAACTTTGCCCCATTTCACAACCATTTTGCCATAGCTGTAAAGTGAACCATGCAGTCATTAAATGAAACTTAACTGACTTCTTTTGCTGGGAAAGTCACAAATGCCGATCACATGAATTGGAGAGTGCAACTGTCATAAATGCTTGCCAATTGCCAAGCAACCTGTTCTGTATGCAAATAACNAACCAAATTTGGATCACATGACAATGAGGATGCTGTAGCAGGCATATAGTAAGTGTGGATAGCCATCATAAGTCATTTTTTTCAGTGCCATCGTAACTTTATTTTTTTATATGTATATATATATTTATTTTATAACATATAAATATCCCATTTTTAGTTAAACAGTATGTTGTCTGAGTACAAATATTTCTCGGAAATAGTAATCAAAATGTTTACAAGAATATTCATTACATTGGTTTTAGTTCTATAATAATAATGACAATAATAATAGTTGCTTATCCATTTTAACAAACCTCCCTTATATCATTAGTGTTTTCTTTCATCTACATTTCTAACTTCTGTTTTTATTAGCTAACCATTGATAAAAAAAAATTCCTGTCAAAAAGTATTCAGTTTCTTCCTTTTCCTTAATTATAAGTGTTACTCTATCCATTTCAACTCATTCTAATTTTTTTTAAATCACATTTTCATCTGTACAGTTCTCTTCTCTTTTCCATTGTTGTGCAAATACAATTCTAGCTGCAGTTAATACATATAAAAGTGGCATTATAACTTTAAATGGTCACTAAACAAATGGTTGCAAGTCAAGAGCAGCATAGAGGAGAACCGTGAGAGTTCCTGTATGTAATGGCATTGTCCCTTTTGATCCCCAGCACCAGCTGATGAAGCACATTATTCTGATCAGCCTTTGCAAGCAATGATAAGCCACTTATGAACAAAACAAACCCCTTTTCAAAACAGGGCAGGAACAGTCTTTTATTCATGTGAATAAACAAAAATCAAACAAAATTAATCCCAACAAAGCTGGCTCTCACCAAGGAATCCAAATTGCTTGCTGTATACTTGAAAATGAATGGTTGTGTGCGACAACAGGACACTCCCAAACCCCTATTTATTTCCCAGCCAGGGAGGGGCTGGCTAGTGTCTACATCTGCTTTTCCTTGAGAGCTGGCTTATTGCTTTCCTTTGTTCTCCTCTCCTTTCCTCTCTACGCACATGCACATCGGGGATGGGCCCCATCTGTGCCTCCCCCTCACCCAGCTCAGGCCCCGAAGACAACTGCCTCTCCACCTGGGGGAGGGTGGAAGGCCCTGGCTCTGCCTCTGACTCTACTTCCTCATCAGAGCCTTCCAAAGCTGGCCCAGGCTCTCCCTCCTCCTCCTCCTCCTCCTCCTCCTCCTCATCTGACTCTGCTGCTAGTCCTTCTGGCAGCCGAGACGCCATAACACACATCTTCTCTATTTTTCACTCTCTCTCTCTCTTTTGCTTTTGACATTTGGAGCTTTTTGCAGACAAGCTCTCTAGAAATGGGGACTTTTTGCTCTGTGTTTCATCTGTACACACAACCCATGAAAGTACCATTCCTTGTGATTACGCCTGAATGTTGGTGAACGTCTGGCCTGGGACAAGTCAACCAGTTCTTTTATATCTGTTTCTTCCAATACAGTGGATGCAAAAGTTTAGGTTTAACAGATAGACCTTGACCATTCAAAGTGACAATGGCATTGAAAAAAGTGACTTATGATCATTTTTCACACTTACTACTGTTGACGTATTCCCATGGTCATATGATCCAAAGTCAGCTGCTTGGCAACTGACTCATGTTTATGCCAATTGCAATATCCCAAGGTCATCTGATCCCCTTTTGCAACCTTCTGACAAGCAAAGTTCATGGAGAAGCCAGATTCATTTAACAATCATGTTACTAACTTAACCAATGCAGTGATTCACTTAACAACTGTGACAAAGGAGGTTGTAAAATGGGGCTAAACCTACTCAACAACTGTCTTGTTTAGTAAGAGTAATTTTGAGCTTAATTGTTGTTGTAAATTGAGAACTACCTGTAATTATTGGTTTCTGGGAATCTCTAAGTGAAGTTGGCTCAACCTCTTACATGCTCAATATGACATATTTCTGCAACTTTGAATGTGTATTTATAATTTGTGTGCAATCATTTACAGGTTAAAAAAGAAAATGGTGAATATGACATGGCATGTCAGGCAGTGCTTTGGGAAACCGTCTATGCCAAGACTAACAACTTCCAAATACTTCCTATAGAAAGATAAGACTATTTCTCATCTTGCCTTTGGAATTTTTCTCTCTTTTTCTGTGCAGAACTTTTTCTAGAAATAGCATGCCCTGAATATTTGACAGATATTCCGTAATATTTAAGTCTAGGGGTGCCAAGATCATTCCCAAACATTTTTCTTCCTTCAAATGCTATTTTTGGAAGTATCAAATTGTGGTCATGTCAGATTTGATTGCTTCAGTAACTGTGGGACATTAACTTATTGATCTTTAATTGAACCTGTTCTTCCATCCCCTTGAACAATATTCTCTGTGTGGATGGATGCCACAGAAGCCCAAATTCCTGTGCTTAATCATATTTTAAACCAATGTTTTCCATTTTCTTTTCCTTTATTACCCAAAACTGCTTATCAGAAAGTCTTCCTAAACTTCAAGGAACTGTCATAAATCCTTTTCTTCAGCACCGCCTGCAACTTTAATGGTTACTGAAAAAAATGGTGTAACTTAAGAACTACTTGTTATTAAAAAGAATGTCTTGAATGATCTTGCCATTTCATCAGTTTTCACCTTAATAGGAATACTCTGGGAGATTTTCAAATACATTTAAGTAAGTGTGGCAAAAATTAAAGCCCCTGTCACACTGCACCAACGGATGCAAAGAGGATGTAAAACGGACAAAAAAGCTTGTCATCTGTTGGTTAACACGATGTACTCACCGCCTCCGTTTTGCTTCCTCTCTATCCGTCCAGCATCCGTTTATTGACGTTTCATCGCTGCCAGAAAAGTTTTGAGCTGCTCAAAACTTTCTGCGCGGAAAATGTTCCAATTCCGTCCATTCTGCCTCCGCTACACATCCGCTACGCATCCGTTCTGCATCCGTTACGATCCGCTATATCCGCGTAGGCAGCCGTTCCGCATCCAGCCAACTGCATCCGCTCGATGCAGGGAGGAAGTGGACCCGGATGCAGAACGGATGCCGAGCGGATCAGCACGGAAACAAAGCATTTAAAACGAAAAAAAACGTTGCAGAGGGGACCTATCTTCGGATATTAAGGATGTCAGAGGATCCTAGAGGATGCCTAGAGGGAAATGCAAAGTGAACACCGTATACTGCCTATAAAAAGGGGGAGCAACACACTGGATCTACCTTCAGAACAGCAGCCCTGCGGTCAGTGATCTCTGCAGCCTTCATCTGCCTCTTCCTCCTTCCACAGCATCCATCCATGTCCACTGTGGATCGTAACACAGTCCTTTTGGCAGCCACCATCCTTAATGCACACTGCCGAACCATCTACAGGCTCTGTGAAACTCTACTAACTGCGAAATAAAAGGGCGGCCAATAACATCTGGGTACGAAGAATGGTTCGCCGAAGAGTAGCAGAGGACGGACTGTACAACAAGCTGATGGTGGAGCTCAGAGCGAAGGACACTCGTTGCATTTCCACGAAACTTCATTGAGGATGCCTCCAGCCATGTTTGACGAAACTCATGGGCAGCGGCTGAACAACCCAAGGTTGACCAAGGCAAACACCACATCCGGCCCAGCCGTGGAACCTGGTCAAGTGGCACTCACTCTGCGCCACCTGGCCTAGGACCACCTACAGGAGCATGCAGTATGGCTGGAGGGTGCCACACAACAACCATCAGCATTGTGGTCAGAGAATGGTTGCAAGGCCATCAATCGAATGGAATACAAGGAGGAGCTCCTCCAAGTCCCCTCCACTGAAAGAATGGAAGAAAGTTGCAGGGCAAGTGGTATCAAGGATTGGAACTTCCCACCAGACCGTGGAGCCATCGATGGCAAGCACGTGGCCTGCAAGCAGAGCCGGAGCCAAGTCGGGGCCACTTTATTCAACTACAAAGGCTTCCTCAGCATCAATCCCATCGCCTATGGTCGATGCTGACCACAAGTTCATGTTACATCGATGCTTCAGGCAACGGCTCATCTTCAGATGCCCAGGTATACAAAGGCAGTCACCTCAAGTAGAGCTGGAAATGCAACCTCATTGTGGGCTTCCCAGCATCAGAACCCCGCTGCCCAACGACACACAAGATGTGCCCTAAACTTCATCGTGGGGATGACGCCTTCTCTCTCACAACACTACTCATTGAAGCCCTACACTCCAGACTCCCTCACCCGTGAGAGAGGATCTTCAACTACAGGCTGTCCAGGCAAGGCGAGTGGGTGGAGAACTGCCTTTCGCATCCTGGCCAACAGGTCAGGACTTCTCACCACCATGCAGCACTCGCACAGGACCGCTGAGGAGGATCATGGAATGCTTGCTGCATCCTGCACAATCTCATGTGCCCCGCTACCACGTCTTGCAAAAGAACAGGCTCGTGAACCTCCAAAAGGCAATGGGGACATGGAGCCATGGGAATGGAGCAAAGGGCGGAAACCTGATAGACAGTGAGGATGTGCAAAGGCCCACAGAGCCTCCACGTGAAAGGAAAGAAGCAGCGCAACCCCCTGAAAACACTGGTTGCAACTCCCCAGCTGGAGCAGTGGAGTTGCCAAGACAGGATGATAGATGCTTAATGGATGCTTCCTTGAGGCCTGTCTCATCACACTGATGAGATTGTGCCATGTTAATGCTTGGGTGGGCCTACAATGAACAGCGGGCATTTAATAAACGAGTTCTGTTTATGTTGAAGGTGTGGATGATTGAATTACATTCGTTTATTGATAATTAAAGGGCCATAGTGTGGCACCTGGGAGTAGTGGACCATACTAGTCCCAGCTATGCTTGCACTGGAGGTTATCTATCCCACAGCTAGTTACCCACCCAAAGTATCCCTGCCATTCCACCAGCTATCTCAACCCCATCCCACTGCCTATCTTAACCCATCCCACAAGGCATGCGAAGACTATAAACCATTCTAAAAGTTCTCCAGCAAGACTTTTATCAAAAAAAAAGAAATGAAGCCAATGTGTGAATCAAAAAATAGACTTTATTAACAAACAAGCATAAGAACAAAATGAGGTATCTGCTACTTACCTTGCGGTCTCGCTCCATCTCAGGGGTGAAGGGCGTGCCAGGTGCTGTGGAGGTGCTGGTGCTGAGTGCTTGTCATCAGCTCCTTGCCAGAAGCAGACAGCAGCAGAAGCCGCCAGCCCGACACGAAAGCGACCATCCGCTCCCATCCCCTGTGGCTTGCCGTTTCCGCCATCCAGCTTTCCATCCGCCCTGCGTCCTCCCCCCTGCCGTTTATCGGCTCCGTTATTGCAAATTTTTTGCCCCTTCTGAAGAGCGGATAACAAGGATGGAACATTTGCTTCGTCCTTTGGTGTCCGTTTTGCATCCGTTGGGCAGTGTGACAGGACCCTTAAGTCTGGTTGCTTGGACTAATTGTTTGTATTATCCCCCCTCCTCAACAAAAACATGTTTACTAATTTTGAGGTAATTTTCTTCAGGTTTGGTAAGCCATGCTTAAACATATGACTATAGAGATGAGGTTAGAGAAAAAGGTGTTTCTTCTCTTCTAATTGTTTAGTTGATAAATCCATAGATAGTATTGCTAGATTTTATGACAATTTAATCAATGTCAGTTAACACTGCTCTTGAAGAATCGTCCATATGCTATATGGCAGAATGTGTTTTCCAAGTTTTTGAGAGTGTTTGTTCCTGTTGAAATCACCAGTTTAGAAATATTAAGGTATTGTTTTTATAACATTCTCCTGGCCCCTGCCATTAAATTATGATTAAAATGTTTTGTGTCCTAGAAAAATTTTTGTCTATTTTTACACAAGTACAATTGCTAATAGTGCAAAATCATTACACTCTCACCCTGCCATGTGTCAGTGAGTTAAATAACAATAGATGAATAGAATCTGTCCCAGTGCAAAATTTGAATAGATTGAACAAAATAACATAAATAAGTGATTAGGGAAGCCTTGTACTTCCTCTGCTGTATGGTACACAAAAAGCACAAGAAACAAAAAGCCAAGCAACGTTTTATTATGAAGCAACCTCTTAATATTTGTGAACACTCCTGACTAAAAAGACAACTTTTCCATGTGACTTAGCCACCTCACTCCAGCAGCAATATCTGTAGTGCTTCTGGCTGAATCTTTCCTTATGACTTTATGTGGGAGGTGGGAAGTATAAATTTTTGTTCTTCAAAATGTATGAAACTTCACCAGCTGTTTTTATCAACAAAGAAGCAAAGCTGGATTTCTGGATCCCTATGACAATTCATAAATTATTCCCTCTTTTTTTTTGTCTTCCTCTGTCCAAAAGAATTTGCAGGAACATTTAAAACTGTTTCACCTGGCTAGCAAGGAATGTTGATGGCAATTAATAATCCTTTCAACAGGTCAAAAAATTATTTAAGCACTATATTTATTAAATATGGACATATTTCTGTAAGTCAAGTGGAATTTAATTCAAGTATTCTGCCTCTCTGCAGGCTGTGTCTTATTTCTGCTATCCACTAAAGCTCATGTCACACTGCACCAACGGATTGAAAGAGGATGTAAAACAGAGAGACAACACTTGCCATGATCCGATTGGTTAACGCGATGCAACCGTTCTGTACTCATTGCGTCCGTTTTTCTTCCTCTCTATCGTCCAGCATCCGTCACTGAGGTTCTATCTGCCTCAAAAGTTTTGAGCTGCTCAAAACTTTCTGAGCAGAAAATCTATCCAACACGTCCGTTCTGCATTCTGGCAAACACATACGGGAACATCTGTTCTGCATCCGTCCATCCGTTAACGTCTGCCCAACATCCGCTAGGCAATCTGCTGCCATCCGAAACTCTCAAATACCACTCCAAGCGGAAAGCGGGACACAGGGAGAAGCGAAACGGTACGCGGAACGACCGCACAGCGTTAGTAGCACGGACGGAGAAAGGATGAAGACCAGATGCAGCTGACGGGGTCTCATGATCGTGCGCTCTTTCGAATAACGAAAATCATTAAAAAAGGAAAAAAACGCTCCACAATTAGTGGTATCGTACTCGATAATTAGTTAGGCGATGCTGCTGATGTCTAGAGGCATGCAAAGGACACATAGGGAAAAACCTATATTCCTATAAAAAGGGGGAGCAACTCACCTGGATCTCACCCTTCAGACCAACAGCCCTGCTGTTGCAGACCTACTGCAGCCTTCATCTGCCTCTGCTCTTTCACAGCATTCCCATCATGTCCACCATGGATCATACACAACAGTCCTTTACGTAGCCACCATCGTTCTGCAACAGGCGAAAAGCCATCTACAGGTTCTTTCAATTGTTCTACGGGGAAAAAAGGAGGTTAAGCCAAAGAAGCCGTCTGGGTCCGAAGATGGATCGGGAGAGAAGCAGATACGGACTGTACAACAAAGCTGATGGTGGAGCTGCAGAACGAAGACCTCGTTGCATTCAGAACTCTTCATGAGGATGCCTCCAGCACATGTTTGATTGAAGTATGTGGAAGTGGCTGAACACCCAGGTTGACCAAGCAGACACCGAAGTTCAGCCCAGCCCTGGAACGTGGGCTCAGGTGGCACTCCACTCTGCGCCACTGGCCTCACGGGTACAACCTACAGGGAGCATGCCAGTACGGGGTCTGGAGGATGCACACAACACCATCAGCATTGTGGTCAAGAAGGGTGCAGGCCATCATTGAAAGAATCCTGGAGGAGCCCTCAGTGTCCCGCACCACTTGAAGAAGGCGGAGGAAAGTTGCAGGAGCAGTGTATCAGAGGTGAGAAACTTTCCCCACACCGTGGGAGCCATAGAGTGGGAAGCACGTGGCCTGCAAAGCTCCAGCCAAGCTCAGGGTCCAATTTATTTCACTAACAAGGGCTTCTTCAGCATCATCCTCTTTTGACATGGTTGATGCTGACTACAAGTTCTGTACATCGATGCCTTTCAGGCAAACGGGGTCAGCTTCAGATCCCAGAATATAACAACGCCAGTGACCTCAAGGATGGGCGGAACGCACCTCATCATGGGCTGTCCCCGATCCAGACCCCCTGCCAAACGACACGCAAGATGTGTCCTACTTCATCGTGGGGATGACCCGTTCTCCCTCAGAACCACCCCATGAAGCCCTACACTTCAGATGCCCTCAACGCTGTTGAAGAAGAGGATCTTTTCAAAAAACTACAGGCTGTCCAGGGGCAAGGGGGTGGTGGAGAACGCCTTTAGGCATCCTGGCCGAACAGGTTCTAAGTACTTCTCACTACGCATGCCCAGCATCGTCCAGAGACCGTGAGGAGATCGTGGAAGCTTGCTGCATCCTGCACAAATCTCATGCGCACCCCACTACCCAGTCTGCAGAACCAGCCTCGTGACTCCCAATGGCAAGCAATGGGGACATGGAGCCTGGGGATGGAGGGCAAGGCAACCTGATAGACACTGGAGTAGCATGTGCACATGAATGTGCGAGGCCCCAACAGAGCCTCACATAAGGGAAAGCGCGCACCTCCTGAAACACTGTTCAACTCCCCGAGCTGGAGTGCAGACAGGAAGAAGTAGATAATGGACTGCTTCCTTCAGCCTGTCTCATCACACTGATGAGATTGGGCCATGTATATTGGGTGGGCCTACCAAATAGAACAGGGCATTTAATAGAGTTGTGTTTTGTTGAAATGTTGGATCAATGATTAAATTGTTATTGATAATAAAGGGCCATAGGTGTGGGCAGCTGGTGAGAGTGGACCATACAGTCCACTATGCTGCACTGGAGTTATCAATCCACAGCTATCTAACCATCCCAAAGGTATCCCTGCCCATCCACACTAACCCATCCAATTCCTACACCCACTACCCTACCCATCAAGCATGCAAAGGCTTAAACACCATTTCTAAAAGTTCCACCAAAGACTTTATTTACAAAAAATAAATGAAAGCAAGTGTGGTGAAGCAAAGATAATCTTTATTAATAACAAGCTGTAAAAGAAAAAATGAACCCAAAGTCAAGTGTCGCAAAATAAATCTACAGGTAGCCACCCAGTCTCTGGACACCTCTCTGTCACTCAGAGTGTGCCCAGTCTCAGGGGGGTGAAAGGGGGTCCAGGTTGCTGTGGAGGTGGTTGTGCTGCGAGTGCTGGTCTGAGGCGCCACTGGGGTGCCTGGCCCGACAGGACAACAGGGGACGGTGTGTTGAAGGAAGCTCTCGACAAGCTGGCCAGCCCCACGTGATGTTGACAGCTCCTTCCTCCATGCCATGGGTGTCAGCCCCAGTACCGACTGACAGATGCTACTGAGGCCGGAGCTGTGGCTTTTGGGGCAGAGACAGGAAGAGCAGTGTAGTGGGGCTGTCTGGTCTGCAGCGGGGTTGAGGATGGGCTGTGGGTGCATCGGGTGCTGCGGGTGGCATTGGATGGCCGGTGGCAGACAGTGCGTGGGTGGCATCTGTGGCATCAGTGGAACCGTGTGCAAACGTGTCGTCCGATGAACCTGTGCCTGGACTGGGAAGGGCTGCTAATGCCTGTGCTGCTGGACCTTCCTGCGTTATAGCCCATAGCCTTGGTAGGTGAGGGCCTGTGGAAAAGCCTTGAATGGGAGGGACATCACCTGGGGTGGAGGAGCAGACCTGGAACTGGGGTGCGGGGCAGGTTCATCGGATCTGAGGGTTGTGAAGCAGATCGTGATTCCTGTCCCTTCACCACCTGTACTGCGGGTCCGCCATGTCCTGTGAGGTTCTGCGTTCACATAGGTGAGGAAGGGCTTGCGGTGGAGAGGATGAGGAGTCGCGTGTGTACTAGCTGAGAGAGGATATCTTAGCTGCTCCTGATGGTTGTCTCTTATCTCCAGCGGACATGTGGCTCTGTCCCTCCTGTCTGGTCTCTTGCCTTCTGTGCAGGTGAAGCTGGGGTGGATGCGGTGGACTGTGGTGGAAGTGCATCTCCTTTCTCCACCACTGAACCAGGGGGTTCCTTCACACGCACTCGCCACGGTTAGAACAGCTGTTGCGGGGGTTCTCCGTCGTGGCCACTCCAAGCTCGCCACCTGCCTGGAGATCAGGAGCTGACTCTTCCACGGGAAGGGACTGCTCCAGCGGCTGCCTGAAGTAAGAGGTTGTGAGAGGGGCTGCCCCGTGCGCGGATCCACCCTTCAGGAAGCTGCACTTGGCCGATGACATAGTCTCTCTGTCCGTACAGCTTGGACGGCGGGCCTTGGCCAGAAATTTCTTTAGGTGCAGCTTCCCGACCAAGGTGTGCATGTGCTTTCCACCAGCCGAGGGACACCTCCGAAGTGTAGCCCAGGACCTCTCCGCCTTCCTCTCTCCAAAGCAGCCTGCTTCCTTTTGGTGTCCCTAGGTAGAGCCTGTTGTCCCTTCCGCATAGATACTCATTCTCTCTCAGCAAACTCCGCACCTCATCCTCATGTTCCTCCTCGATGTTGTATTGCCTCCTCTCCCGTTCTCGCGTCTGCCTCTTTCCTCCCTTGGCAGGACACATGGGCCCTCATTCAGAGGGGCTTCCAGGCTTTGTAGGGGCTGCACTCTCCCAACCACCACCACCAGCAGCAGCAGGCAGGACACAGCAGCACCGCAGGCCAAGCAGGACCAGTCATCAGCTGCAGAGCCCAGCGCACCAGCAGACAGATTATCAAGCAGCGCAGAGTAAGCAAAAAGCAGCCAGCAGCGCCAGCCAGCACCAGCAAAGGACAGGAGCACCAGCAGGACCAGGAGGGGGGGAGCACCCACGCAGGACCAGGAGCAACACACAGACCAGGACCCAGCAGCCGAGACGAGGAGCAGCTTCAGCAAGAGTAAGCACCAGGCAAAGCACCCACCGCCAGAAGCAGCATCAGCAGAGTAAGCACAAGCAGAAGCACCACCGCCAGAAGCACTTCAGCAGAGTAAGCACCAAGCAGAAGCAACACCGCCAGAAGCAGCATTAGCAGAGTAAGCGACCGAGCAGAAGCCACACCCGCCATAAGCATCATCATTCACTCCTCCAGAAGCAGAAGCAGCAGAAGCCCCAGCCCCAGACAGCGAGCCGTGCTGCAGAAGCCCCAGCAGACAGCCAGAGTGGGGCCAGGGGGTGGTGAGGGGTGGCCCTGTTCCCTCTGCCAGGGCTGGCAGCAGATGGCTGAGGCTTTCTCGTCCTTCCCCATGGTTGTGGGGTTGCTGGCAGGCCAGGCAGGCAGGCAGCTGGCAAGGCAGCGATGTGTCTGGGAAGCAGGTCTTTCCTCTGATAATGTTGAACCTGCGTTGGAGCTGCTTTCCCTTTATATCCGCGGGGCTGACGCAATGCATCCTCCTCGCAACGCACAGTGAACGCTAGGATCTCCAGGCTGCGCTAGGCTTCCGCTGTGCATCCGCTTCATCCGCTCGCTTCCCTATGCATGCCGCTTCATCCGCTCGGCATCCGCTCTTTCCGTTTCCGCGTCTGCTTTGCTGCGCTCCCCGCGGAAGCCTTGCGGATCGTGCCATCCGCTCCATCGCTCTCTCATCCGCCAGCTTACCGTGGAGCAATCCGCTTTCATCCGCCCGCATCCTTCCCCCGTCTGTTCCTTTTCCGTGTTGTCCGCTCTGATTATGCAAATTTGCCCCTTTTGAGAGCGCGATAAACAACGGATGGAACCATTGTTTCTCATCCTGCTGTGTCCTTTTTACAAACATTTTGCAATCCGTTCGCCAGTGTGACAGGGCCTTAAAACCCACAACTGGGCTGAAGAAAAATTGTGCTTGCCAAGAGGAAGCAGCAGATATGCAAATAAAATATTGAAAGAGCAAGCAGCACTCCCCTAATGTCTGGAATGCTATTAAACTGCCCTTTCAATTGTAGTTTTGTGTCCCATCAAATGTGCAACATATTTATGTTCAGTGGTGGGTGATAAATAACTTAAGTGCCATTTTGAGCTGCAGAAGACTTTATGACAGTAAAGCTATGAAATATTTCAGCACCCCCAAGTATAAGAGACACGAAGGGTGAGTTGCCTTTAAAGATGCCGGAGATGGTTTTTTGCTCTGACGGTTGAAATCCTAGCAACCTCATGGTGGAGAGAGCTCCCATCACTTGCCATCAGCTTCTGCCAAACCTAAGTTTGAAACATCTTACATTGTGAGCAGCCATTTGTGTGGACGCGATAGACCCTTGCTAATAGTTGGACACTGCTCAGATGTGACACCCAACTGCAAGTGACCATTGGTGATGAGAAACGATCCCAGATGACACCACTGATGCTACTCATCTTTCTGGCGCCAAAGCCTAGTTTTCCCACTCGGATGCACCTTGGAAATGTGCATGAGCAAAAACTAAAGAGACTCTTTGGCAGTGAAGATAACTACTTTGTGCTCAACATTGTAGCTCCTGACTAATTGCTAACATCCCATATGCTAAATTAAATACTCCAAGTTAAGGATCCCTTAAATCTTAACTCCGATAACTTCTTATTCCAATGCTACACGTCCCTTTTCATGGAAAATCCTCCCTGTCCCAAACTGCTTCTGAATGCTTTAGGAGGAGGAAAAAAAAAAAAGCCAATCTAAAACCCATAAATTCAAAAGGGATAGAGAAAGTGTTCCCATTTAGTCCATGGAAAGTTACCCGTAAAATATACTCGCATATAAGCCGATCTCGCATATAAGCGACCCTTAAAAAAACGCCCCAAAAATGAGAATTTTGCAAAAATCGCATATAAGCCGACCCCAAATACCATGGTGTTCAACCCTGATCTCACCGTCAAGGCTACTGTCAGAAAGATTCTGGAGGACAGGCTTTGGGCAGCGGGACTGTCTCTGAACAGCAAAGAAATGAACGCCAGAGGGAAAAAGGCGATGGTTTCAAAAGTTTGCGCTCATCGTCCATCCAGGGAGAAAAATGGCGCCTGATATCCGCGCTGGGGTTTTACTTGAGGCAGAGGCTGCTTAAGGCAGGCGAGGGCTGCAAAGGGCCATGGGCGACGAGGCTGCAAGCAAGCGACTAGCGTGGCGACTTGCTCCAGTGACTTGCTGGAGCAGTTGACTTCGCGTCGCAGTCTTCGCGCGATTGATCCTGGCTCTACATCGCGCAGCTGCTGCCCAGCGAAGCCTGCCACACTGTTCCCCGCCTTCCCATCGAGTCTCCCCAAGCTGATTGGCTGTACACAGCTGCTGCCTGGTGAAAGGCGAATGAGAGTCTTGGCTTCTCATTTGCGTAAGTCGGGCACTTCGCGCGCCCTGAGCAGCCAAGACTCTCATCGCCTTCGCCGGGCAGCGGCTTCACGATGAGAAGCTAAGACTCCTCACGCCTTCACCGGGCAGTAGGCTTGTACAGCCAATCAGCTGGAGACTTGATGGGAGGTGCGGGAAGCGCAGCAGCGGCTTCGGCCGGGCAGTTCGGCTTCGCACGATGAGAGCCAAGACTCTCATGCACAAGAGCCGCCATGCTAAATCACTGCTCCAGCCATAATCAGATTTAATTCGCGATATAAGCCGACCCCAAAATTTGGGAAAAAAAGTGTTCTAAAGTTGGCTTATATGCGAGTATATATGGTAGATACCCTGCAAGCTTTCTCTGCACTTTTAGCAGTTTGCATACAAATCAAAAAGAAAAGAGAAACCCACAGTATCAGGTGGCTGATCTGAAAGAGAACACCATTTACGGCTACTATCAGTGAGAAAGCAGCAATCTTGACAAAAATCACCAGGAAATCACTTACAGTCTTTGTTATAGATTGTACATTTAGTAGATGCAAAGGATGCGTCTTGATTTTCTACCTGGTAACAAATGTGGCCCTTTGAACTAAAAAGTGTTAATGCTCTCCACTATGGGGTGTATCCCTGCACTAAGACATGCCCTCCTTCTCCCTTTCAAAGGTTCAAAGACTGAAAAAATATGGTGTTGCACTTCAAGATATGCTGAGTAAACATCCTTCCCACTTAGTTTTAATTATTTTGATTCTCCAACCAAGCCTAAGTGGATTATATAAGAAAATGGTCATACTACCAGGAATAATATCATGGGCTGTCACAACTGGCAAAGCAGCCCCAGTTGCTTGTTCTTTCACATATCCATTTCAAATATGGTCTTTGTTTGGTGTGACATCTTTACCACAGAATAAATAGTAGTTAATGGGAGGCAGCTTATTTTTAATGGCCAAAAATATAACATCCCAAAATACCAGGAAAAATACCTCAGAAGGCTATAAATCATTCAGTCTTCAAGGCTTTATTATATCAGATCACAGAGTACCAATTCCAAGAGTTGGGGAGATAAGCTTTTGTTCTTTTCTAGATGAAGAAATGCTGTCCCAATAGGTCTCACCTCATTTTTCTTTGCTGTCATTTCATGTGGATTTCTCCAAGTTATCTTATATATTTATGTGTTTTTTAATCAATCTCTCTCCCCACCAAACCCTTCTTGGGTTTCAGGAGATGGGTAATAGGGGGAAAAGACTTAAAGAACTGAAGAACATGATAAAATATCAGCAGAAGTGACTCTGGGATCTATAAAGAGGCATTTTGCTACTTCAGACAGAACAGCCAAAGGTGATCTTTATTTCAAAAGGCAGAATAATGCAGTTGGATCAAATAAAGTCAGTATATAAAACCCAACATGCATCCCTCCTCTCCTTTCCTCGCTTCAATGCAAAAGTAATTAACAAAGCAACCCTATTGTTTGGTCTGAGAGGACCAGCTAGCATTATTGATATACAGGAAAGATGCAGGATTAGGCTTTTTAAAAAATTCTTCTTTGAAAAACTGTGTCCCATTGTTTGCTAGTTCAAATGTTCCTCATCTTTTAAAGGTGCATCAGAGTTCTGAGAAGACCCTCACTTGGAAATGCTCTTAAATATGCTTTAATCCCTGTTCTAATTATCATTACAATAAAGTATAAGATTCTGTTTGCGTCTGTGGTTTCATTATTGAAAAATGAAAATTAAACTTGGGCTTTATACTGAACAAAAATAAAAGAAAATGTATTCACATGTGTATGTGATGTGTTCATTATATATGAACAAGAAAAATGAATAAATTTAATGCTTTTATTTATACTATAGGTCATTAGTGTTCTTTAAGCTTGGTTGCAGAAGTTCCATTACCTAACTAGGTAACATCATTAGTGCTAAATATTTCTATTTGGAAAAGTGAAATAAACTTATATGCAAATGTAATGCATAGTTTGCTTCAGCAATTTGCAACAGTGACATTTTAGATAATTCAAGACAAAGTATGTAGTGGTAACAATACAATATAGTCCCTATGTTGGGTTATTGTTGACTGATAAGCAGTGATATCTAAAAAGTAATATGTTTTTGTGGCTCATTTTTTTCTTCCAAGTCAACGAAATTCATGACATTTTCTTACCTGTAACGTTAGATATCAGAATGTCTGAACCTCAAAGGAAAGTGGAAAGCATGACAAGTAAAAAGCAAATGTCACTCATTTGGAGCACTGTTTTGTTTAAAAATATGAATATACTGACATCTTTTCAACATTTATCTCAAATTATCATGATATTGTTTCATTCAAGAAGAAAATATCAATTTGAGGATTTATTGTATGAATAACTTTCTCATTGTTACCTAAGCCTTTTAAGAAACTTTAACCAAAATTAACACATTTAAGTTTAGATTAATTAATAATTGTTTATTATAAGATATACCTGAGCTGCAGGTCACCTACCCTGTTTCTCCAACAATACAGCCTCCCCCAATAGGAAGTCCCAGCATGTTTTATAGGCATGAAATGAAATTAAGCCCCTCCCCCCAATTAAGGCCTATATTAAAACATGCGAAAGGGGGGGGGAATGGTGGGGGTCCTTGCCGTTAGGAAGTACTTTTGTTGCACACCCGCATATGGTGCTGCCTGCGTTGACCTCGATACGAAGTGCCCCACCAATGGTGGGGTCAACATTCAAGCCATCACCACCTGCCTGCCTGAAGATGCAAGGGGGGGGGGAATTAAATCACCTCCAAAAAGACGGCCTAGCCATTTTTGGGGGGGTCAAAAAAAAATAAGACCCGGCCTTATTATATGAGAAACACGGTAAATAACAACAATTGAAAAGCTAAGTACTTAGGCAACTGCTTTTTTAAGGAACTATACAGTATGTTCAAATGAAAACTGACAAAAGGCTCCAGGAACCTGCAAACATACAATGCCTTTAGCAATATCTTCTGAAAAATGATACTATAGATTAGCAACAGTTACAACAAGGAAAAAAGGTACCTTGGAATATAAAGCAATTCTTAAAATAAAAGTTCATAAAATGCACTGCATATAAAAAGTTTCATAAATATACATAAATAGTGGGGAAATTCACTGCCCTACAAACTCAGCTCATGGAATTGAGCAAAATACAGTGGAGGCTCATCTCTTAACTGAGAGCTACCTGAAGCAGGTGAAGATTATTCATTTTTGCTGATTTTACCTTCCTCCTTCAGCCTTGAGTACCTCCACCTATAATTTTTGAGATCTCCCAACCCTGCAGAGGAGAAATATTATTTTTATAAATTTCACTGTACATTGCTCTCTTTCTACCCCCATTGTAAAACAAAATATAAAGGAACACATAATTGGAATCCTTTTCATAAAAAAATAAATATTAGATTAATGCAGAATCTGATTCATTGGCTATATTATCTGATATGCAAAATACCATGCTTGCTGCAGACTTAGAAAAAGATATAGCCAATCCTATGCCCCTAGATTGCAGGTTGCACCCAAATAAGATTACTAAAAAAATAAAGCCATTTCATCCTACCTAACGCATAGTAAGGCAAAGAAGGTGAATTCTTTCAGCTATGTAAGAGTATGTTTTATATGCATAGTGCTTAGTGCATATCACCCCCAAAAGCATCAATTTTCAGAGCAAAAAAGCCCCTTAAAAAATGAAACAGCCAAATTCTTCAGTTTGCAACAAATCAGAAAATTACTCGATCTTCCTGGGATCTTTCCCAACTAATTGTTCCATTTAATGTCGCAAAATTGCTGTCTTCTTCCTCTTGTTCTTTGACAAGTTCCACAAATACCTAAAAGAAATGAACAGTGCATGAGTGCTTTAATGACAACTTTTCCTCACTAGATTTCCAGTCAACAGGTGAGCATATTTGTGACCTGAGTTAACTAAAAGATTCAAAATTCACAGCTCCTTTGAATCCCTTAATGATTTGGAGATAAACCTCAGAAGAAGGACAAGGTTCCCCATTATCATGTATTAAGTACTCTGTGTATGGAAAAATCTTCCTGCTCTAACAACATTATGAATGAAATGTTGGCTCTGAATGACATGCCTTTTGCCCTTGTTGCAGAACAAGAAAACAAATGGACACTTATGAAATTATGGATGGAAATGACAATTTCATATAACAAAGTGACTGCTTTGAAATTGAGAATATACATTTGGAGGGCATATTTTGAATTTTTGTACCATAAATCTTTATCTAATTACCTGGTCAAGTGTTGCTTGAGAGAAGCTGTATTCTTCAATATTAAAGGCATGTTTTGCTGTTAAAATTGTCAGAAATAATTTTTTATTATTCACTGGGAGACTATATATATTATACCATTTATACCTAGACATTTCTAAAAAGAAAACAAAATGTGATTGGGGTGGGGATTTATAGGAAATTAAATGACTAATTCTGACTTCCACATTCTATTAAGATTATCAGAAGTGTCCACTGGATTCCTTCTGAAGAAAGTGTTGTGATATTTTATGCATACAGCATGACAACACATATTAAAAGGAATGGCTTTTGCAGTAGTACAACACTGTTTTTTCTCATTTTCTTGCTTCTGTGCACACTTCCAAAGGTTGCACACCATCAATTATCAACATGTAGGGGTGGGATTCGATTTTTTTAACAACCAGTTCTGTGGGCGTGGCTAAGTTGGTAGGCGTGGCTTGGTGGTCATGTGACTGGATGGACATGGCTTGGTGGTCATGTTATTGGCTGGGCGTGGCCAACTCAACATTACTCACATCAAGGCACGCATCTCCTCGCCTAGCCTCTCGTGACTGTGGAGATGCTGCAATAGTCGTAAGTGTGAAAAATGGTCATAAGTCACTTTTTTCAATGGTCACTCCACACACGGAAAGTACCAGCAAAGAAAGGGAAATAAAACTCCAGAGAAGTTCCTGAGGCAGGAAGTCTAGTCCTGCCAAGAATGTAATAAGGGCTAACAGAGAGGCAGTTTCTGTAAGCAACACCAGAATGTTTCCTTCCTGCCTTCCTTACAGGATTAGGCCAGTAATTTCTTCTAACAACCGGTTCTCCGAACTGCTTAAAATGAGAATAGGTGCGAACTGATAGAATCCCACCCCTATTAACATGGCAGCATGTATATACCTCCAATGTAACTTTGTGAATATGTTTGACAACTTCATGCCATGATGGTTTAAATGCTATAAAAGCATAAAGGAAGTCCAAAAAACTATAAGCTCTGCAAATCAGAAAGCCATATGAAAAAAAGCTTACCAGAAATTGGATAAAAAGATAAATGCATATAAAATCATAATGTAATAGGATGATGTTAGTGATGATAGACAACAAGATTAAGGTGGATAAGTGAGTTTGAAGATTCTATTATACTTAGAAAATTAAATCCTTACCTTCTTCCAGTTTAGAAAAAACCAATGCAAGTGACTGGACATCTTCTTTTGGAATTTTATATGCCAAAATTGAAGCAAAGCTGTAAAAAAGTAAAAAAAAGAATAAGCCTTAACAAGAAGTACATAGCTTTAGCCATATACAATAATTATGATTATGTACACAACAATATGAAATCACAGCTGTTTGTGCTTAACTGAGCTGGCCTTCATATGCATTTAATTCTTCTCAAGAATCTAGGATTTTATAATGTATTGGTGAAGATCCAAACATTGTCGCCTTTTGTAACTAGCAAATGGAATTTTTGTCAATGCACAGATTTTCTGATTTTTTCCCAAGATTTTTCTCGTATGGCTCCCAGTGTGCCAATAACTACTGGGACCACCATGGCCTGTTTAGGTCATAATTTTTCTATTTCTATTTTCCTATCTTGATACTTTGTAATTTTCTCCAGTTCTTTGTCTTCTGTTTTACTATCTCCTGCCATTGCCACATCAGTTATTCTTGCCTTCTTGTTTTTAACCACAATTAAATCTTTATCAGTTTGTATTCAGTTTGTATTCAGAAACCCCACAATATTTTAACCTGTTTGTTCTTGATTACTCTCTCAACTTTATATTCCCTCCAATTGTTCATTACTAGCTCGTAATGCATTGTAATTCTTGCAGATGTTCCAGTGAATCATTCTGGCAACTGTGCTATATTGTTTATGATCAGTTTTTATGATATTGTTGCACCAGCTATATACATTCTATTACAATTTCTTTATTAAAAATACAATTTTATTCTGCAGCAAATTACAGTAGTTATAAAAATATACAATAAATGTAAGAGTAAAGGAGAATAAAACAGAATTAAACCACTGATTTAAACATAATTCACAAATATTAAAGGTGACATTAGCTAGGGAAGGCCAACACAAACACATATTTTAAGATGCATAAAATATCTGGCTTCTTTAACTGATTACTACATTTTTATATGGTTTTTATGCTTTTATGCACTCAGAGTCACTCTGAGAGTGAGATAGGAGATACCTACATTTACTAATAAATCACAGCATAAGTTTCTCAAAATTAGCAATATATGATTAAAGAAGATTACTTTACCATATATACTGCAGTCATGCTGATTTAAATAGTCTCAATGGTAAGTAATAACAATTGCTTATAGGAAAACTTAGGAAAAATTGTGTTTGATTTATGAAAGATGTTAGGTAAGTTCCTTATGTGTTCTAAAATCCTATTTTGCCTTTAAATAATGAATTATTATAACAGGCCTAATTCTAAGACTACACATGAGTAAATCTAGAATCAATCCATCAAGCTTTACCTTTTCAGACAATTTGCATTTGGAAAAATGCTCAAAATCTTCCTTTGAAGGTATTCCTTCTGCTGTGTTTCTGGTGTTTCTTTTAATTTCATTTCTAAAAAATATCCCCTGCCAAATTTAGTCTTGAGATGTTGAACTGTTCCAATGTACCTATTTATTAGGTGGGGAAAAGATGAGGTAGATAGATAATGAATTCAATATTCATAATCATGTTTTAAGTTTCATTTTTAAAGAAAAAAATTAAGATGCTAAGGAAATACCTTAACTTTCCAGATACCAAGACAGCCACACGATCACAGATTGCCTCTGCTTCTGCCATATAATGTGTTGCCAGAATAGCTGCTCTCTCTTTACTTTTAAAGGCTGCTCGGATTGCTTTCCTGTACAATATAATGCACAACTCAACAAAAAAAGAACAGATTCCTTAACTAAGCCTGTAAATGGTCTGATTTTAAACAACACAGTCATATATAACGATGTAAAATTATCTCCTGGCCTCTTCACAAACTTGGGCTCTAAGGAAAGGCAAAAGTTAGCACTAAATATTTGGTTTTCTGGACTATGTAGAATGATAGAGTTACCTATGAAATAGATGGAGACATCCTTGTCGAGTTCTATGGACAGCCTATATAGCTGCCTTTGGGAATATTTTAAAAAAACTCTATAATTGAACCAAGAAATGATCTATTCACTTAAGAGAAAACTATTCTTATTTCTCTTCCTCCTTTCATTTTTCTGTACAATTAAACCCACATTTCCTTTTCCTATTCCATTCCATTCCTTTTTCTACCTTTTTTGTTTTCAATCTGTGAACTTTCCATTTTCCTGAATCCTGATATCATTTCTTTCCCTGAAAGTTTTGTTAAGCATTTACAAGATTTAAACTTTGATAAACCCTTGAATAATAGTTCAAATTTCTGTCTTGGTTATTGAAACAAGAGTTTAGAAAGCCATGATTTTGATAGTGAAAGAAGGATAATAGGCTTTACAAAACACTTATGTTAAATTACAACTTAAATTACATAAAAAGCAACATGATATTTTCTTCCAGTATTATGGGAGGCTACTTACCACATGTGCTGTATTGCTATAGGGTCCATACCAGTGGATGGCTCATCTAATAGAGTGATATGAGGATTACCAAGCATACTTAAGGCAAAGCATAACTGGAAAATAAAAATTCAGAAGTGATTACTTTGCTATCCATTCACTTTATATAACACAACTTGCACCATCATTTTTAAAAAATAGAAAATACCTTTCGTTTGACTCCTGCACCAATTTTTTTCACTCTCTTTTGTAGATGTTCCTTAAGGTCAAGTGCTTTGGAAAAACTGTAAAAAAACAAGTACATTTTATAGTCTCGAAAGAAGAGTATTAATAAGGTGTTAAAAATTTGCACATTTAAGAAACTGCTGTCTGCCTCATAAAAGCATAGAACATTATAAAATGAGGGACAGGTAGGATAGATGCAGCACAACATATTTAATTAACATATTTTCAACCCCCACTTGAGGAGATAAAACTTTCCCAAGTAGCTAACAACTTAAAAACAATATAATAAATGTAATTAATGAAAACCAGTGATAATAACAAAGCAGAGATCACCAAGAAAGTTTAGAATGAAAAACATTTTCATCACAACCATTAACATCTCTATAAAGAGAAATTGGGAGAAGGGCAAGAAAAATAAATGAATACAGGGTGGTTTTTTTTTAAGGCTGATAGTGTTGGCTTTTGAGTGGTGTCACTGTTTTGTACAGTCCAGAGGTATGGAGCCACATAATCTTTTGAAATACCTTACAGCTGAAATACACAAGCTTTCATTTAGAATAGAATTCTTTATTGGCCAAGTGTGATTGGACAGACAAGGAATTTGTCTTGGTGCATATGCTCTCAGTGTACATAAAAGAAAAGATACATTTGTAAAGAGTCAAGAATCATAAGGTACAACACTTAATGATAGTCATAGGGTACAATAAGCAATCAAATCATACTAGGAAACAGTCAATATAAATCGTAAAGTATACAGTCACAAGTTACAGTCATACAGTCACAAGTGGAGGGGTGGGTGATAAGGAATGATGAGAAGATTAACAGTAATAGTAGTGCAGACTTTTGTAAATAGTTGGATAGTGTTGAGCATTATTTGTTTAGGAGACGATGGCATTCGGAAAAACTGTCCTTGTGTCTAGTTGTTCTGGTGTGCAGTGCTCTATAGCAACTGTTTTGAGGGTAGGAGTTGAAACAGTTTATGTTCCAGATGTGAGGGGTCTGTAATTATTTTCACAGCCCTCTTTTTGACTCATGCAGTATACAGTACTTTGATTGACAAGGGCAGGTTCTTGAGATTTTTTCCTGCAATCCTAATTTTCTTCTGGAGTCCTGTGTCTGTCCTGTTGGGTTCAGAACCAAACCAGACAGTTACAGCGGTGCAGATCGACAGACTCAATAATTCCTCTGTAGAACTGAATCAGCAGCTCCTTGGCAGTTTGAGTTTTCTGAGTTGGCGCAGAAAGAACATTCTTTTGTTGTTGCTTTTTTGATGGCGTTTTTTTGATGTAGGTGGTCCATTTTAGTCATTGATATAATAGAACCCTAGGAAATTTGAAGGTCTATACTGTTGATATTGTGTTGTTCTAGTATTGTAAGAGGTGGTAGTATGGGAGAAGTTTTCTTCTAAAAGTTATCCCATTTTTCTACAGTTTTGAGTGTGTTCAGTTACCAGATTGTTCTGGTTTCACCACAAGGCCAAGTTGTATAACCCTGCTGTCTGTATGCGGGATTTCATCATTTGTCACGCATTTGAGACCAATCACTGTTGTGTCATCTGCAAACGTCAGTATTTTAAGCAGATGGATCAATTTGAAAGATGCAGTCCATTGGTATATAGGAGAAGAGAAGTGGAAAAGCACACGGGGGGGGGGGGGGGGGCTGTGCTAATTGTATAGGTATCAGATATGATTCTGCCTAGCTTCACCTGCTGCTTTTTTTGCTACTATAGAAGCCAGAATAATATATTTTCATTCTCTCATCAAATCTGATAAATATCAGACATACTACTTATACTTCTTTAAAATTCTCATACAGCACTGTTTCCAAATATTTTATAGCAGCAATAACTATAACCCACGAGTCCCATTTGAAAACTTCAGCAGGAAACTGCAGAACATTGGTAGCAAGATTTTCTGCTCATTTTGGTTGGTATTAAGTCTAAAGACAGTTTTAAGTCTACAGGACTTATATATGTATTTCTACCATATGTGATGAAAGATCTGATATTTTATTGAACTCAAATATAAAATATAAAGTAGTTTCATAGTAATTACTGGAATTACATCTATTATGGTTAGATGCACATGGTTTTTGTTAATTATTAAATAATTTTGTTCAAGGAAAATTATAAAATATTTGAACAAGAATGAAGAAACTGAGATATAAACTGATGGTATGTGCAGGCACCTTGACTTGCATTAATCTGTTGCAAATATAGCAATAGCACTTCAACTTATATAATGCTTCACAGTGCTTTACAGCCCTCTCTAAGTGGTTTACAGAGTCAGCCTATTGCCCCCAACAATCTTGGTCCTCATTTTACCCACCTCTGAAGGATGGAAGGCTGAGTCAACCTTGAGCCTGGGATTCAAAATGCCAAACTGCAGTCAGTCAGCAGAAATACCCTGCAGTACTGCACTCTAACCAGTGGGCCACCATGGCTCATACATGTTGATATTGAACTATATGCAACTGAAGTTTATATTGAACTATATGCAGCTGAATTATTACCAATACATAAATATAAAATAATAAATATAAAATTGAAATGTGCCATTAAAAAAAATAAAGTCATTATTTGGTGAAATGGCAGGTAGTAAGTAAATAAGTATACAAAAATACCAAATGTAAATAAACAGCCAACTATATTAGAATCTTTATGGCATTTATAAAATTTTAATATAATCAGTATCTTCAACAAGATTGTGTCATTGCATAATAAGAGAAAATACAATTAATGTATTCAAAAATTAAATAGTTGAGATTCTTACCATTTTATGATTTCGATCCTATCACTAGGACTCATTCCTTTGATTGCTCCATAAATTTCAAAATGTTCTTGTAATGTAACATTAGGCCAAAGTGGGTTTGTCTGTGGACAATACCCCATGTATTTAATGGAATTATCCATGATATTTTCACCTAAACAATAATCTCCCATCAGAACCTGCGAATACAAGAATCTCCTCTCAGTATTTGTTCATAGTGTTTCCAGTTAAAGGAGGCTGTGAAAAGCTGAATTAACCAAAATCTTAATGTTAAATAAATATAACAGGCAAAATGCAACATTTTATTTTATTAAAAATGTATTCTAATGTAATATAAGCATTTATCTAGGAATTTATTTTCCAATAGTTTTTGTTCTTTATTTTTTATAAAATTGATTCATTTAATTGCTTATGTCCATTCCCATATTCTATTGATTGTTGGGATTAATAGAGTGTATCAAATCTGTGCATACAGCCACATAAAGGACGAATCCATGTGCTCAAATATTATCAACTGCACAGACCTCTTCTATGGTATTGACTGAGCTATAAATCAAACATATATACCACCTAATTTGTGATTGCTCTGATTGGTGTAAAAGTTAAAAACACATTCAATGCAACACAAAGAAGGTAATAACTCAGAGGTTCATATACCAAATGCATTAGTAAAATTACCATCAAAGCATATATCTCTAAACCAGGGCCTAGGAAAAGAAGCAACTCAGACCACTGGGGGGGGGAGGCAGAGGGGAAAGAGAAGGAGAGATAATTTCAGAGGGCAGGCTCTCTGACAATGAACACATGCTACTTGGGTCCCATCAGATGGGACAATTTTGAAGATGTAAATATTTGATTATCCAAATGAGGTTTAGGTACTTTTGTGCTGGTTAAAAATAAAATATGTACTTCAACTGATATTCTGTCATTAACAATGCTGAAATACATATATTTCAATAAGAAATATCCATTTCCATTGCCTAGAAAGTACTGTGAATCTGAATCTTGTGGATGGGAACTCAATAGCAATTAATAAGCAAAAACAGTGAGAAAGATTTGACAAAGATTTAATCAAAATTACATACTTGGCCTGAAGTTGGTTCAATTTCTCCTGCTAGAATATTAATTAAAGTAGTTTTCCCAGCTCCATTGGGGCCTAAAATTCCAAGAACCTCTCCTAAAAAAGAAGCAAAAAAAAGGGAGGGGGACTGGTTTTTTCCAACAAGCTAATTGTTTCTTTTTTGGCAAAATAATTCCATAGTAAATAATTTGAAAATAACCTTTCTTAACACAAAGTGAAAGATAGTTAGTTGCCACTTTTTTCATTTTTCTTCCAAGAAGGAAATCAGTCTTTCTGTCATACTCTTTATGTAAACTGATAACCAATACTGCAGGTTTCTAAAGAACAAAAAAAAATGTTGAGCTTACATTGAATCAGCATGTATATAAGATGCATAATAATGTCATTATTTCAAATGTCATTATTTCTTTTAGTCAGAATGATTAGCCAATATGTAGCAATAGTTTGAATCCTTTTCTGTTGTTATGAGAGAGATGGACATTGTAAAAATGAAAATGGGTGCAAGGTATCTCAGGCCAGTTCCATTTGACATTTCTCTACATACTCCTGGGCCCAAGACTGAGAACAAGGGAAATAATATGGCTGGTTCAGGGATATAATCAATCCATGAAGATCTGGTAAATGATAAAGATCCCTTTGTGCTTTTACAACAGGTTGCTTTCTCTGATCCCTGGAGAGATTAATTCCCAGTACAATTTCTGTTTGTGTTAATAACTGCAAATATGGCCTAGCCAATTATTTCTTTTCTGGGTTATTCTCGATGGAGGTTCTCAGTCATTCAGGTCATGGTTGCCCGAAAAGTGCTTTTTTAAGAGACACATGCACTTTCTTTATTTTTCCTTAAAGACGTTCCTCTTCTTTAGGAAAAACAAGGCAAGTCCAGTTGCCTCTTGAAAAAGCACCTTTGGAACTTTCTGTGTTATTGTATACATAGTAACATTAGGATGGGAGGATTAAGATATTTACCTCTTCACAGTCCTGGCAAGTTATCATCTCTTTAACTTTCAGCTTTTCGGCCATAACATCTTCATCGCCATCATCTTCATGTGATACATCTAAGAATTTACAGGCTTTGAGCCGCGTAGGAGCTCTGGATAGGAAAACATATCCAATCTCTGCTTATGAGATTTCTAAATAGACTGCAAAAAGATACTATCTAATAGGCCAGACAGTAAGTCTGACCCTATGGGCAAATTCTATTGACCAAAGCTTAAGATCCTTGCTGCCAAATGAGAGTGTGTTCAAGACTTTGTCATTAGGAAGCACTTTCTCACTTCATTGTGAGGATTAGATAGTTGTGAACCTTCTCCCCACCCTGACTCTGGGAAGGAATCCTCTAAACAAAAACCATAATGAAAAATGGCCTGATCCATGTTCCTAGAATTACTAAGGGCTATTCTGACTATTCTGAGAGAACAGAATGGGTGAGGAGGTAGTCCTTATAGAGAAATAGCATAATAATCCTGCTCATTATCTATACGTTCATTCATCACAGGAAAAATATTGCTGGATGCAAAAATAATCTACCAAACAGAAATGTAGGAGAGGCCTAGGGTGCCACAAGGGATTTATAAAAGACAGAGTAAATTTGGAAATGCAAGGAGGGAGGGAAAACATTTTGAGAAGCATAGATTTTCTTGGTCAACAGTCTTAACAAAGACAGTTCTGAAAAAGCCAAAAATCTTGCTATTTTTAAGAGAACTCAAGACCAGTCTAGCCACATCTAGAAAAGATATCAAATACATTGGTTTCAAATCTTTATGGACAAAAAGCTTCAGTGACAGTTTTTTTTTCCTCAAAGAAGCAGCTTTTTGTTGTCATGTTTTGTTTTGGAAAAGTAATTTCAATGCTGATTTTTAAAAGAAAAAAATGCAGAATACTTGCCTGAAGAAAGTGTCTGCTCTCATTGATTTGCCTCCATGCTTCACTTCAAGGTGTCGCAGAAGAAAGAGCCAAATTATACATTGCAAATAGGGCTAAAAGAAAGAGAAAAAACAAAATGCAACATTAACACAGTTTTGCTCCAAAATACATTTTAAGTAATTACATAGGGAAACTTTACTGCTTACTGATTTCTGCTAAAAAGAAAACACTATATTGCTATATTGACAATGTGAAACACTGTTGAGGTAATTTCAGCTTAAAGCTCAATAGAGACAGTTGAATTTTGCCCAGAAAATGTGTATGAAAAATCTTATAATATTATAGGCTTTTTTCATTTATTTCTTATATTTCATTTTAGCTCATATACTTTATTTCATATGCTTATATGGCCTTTCCTCTTACCAAAGTGACTCTGGCTAGTAAGCAGGATTTAAAATTAAACAATATAACTAATTATAAATGCTATGTATGACCACAGTTTAACAAAAAGGCAACTGAGAATAAAATCACAAAACAAAACAAACCAATTAAAGCCATGTCACACTGGCACCAAACAGTGCAAAGGTATGTGATGCAAACGGACAAAAAAGCTTGCCATTCCATGGGAAAACGTTGATGCATCTGTTGTGTACTCACTGTGTAAGTCTTTCATACGCTCTATCCGTCGAGCATCCGTATACTACTATTTCATCTGCTCAAAAAGTTTTGAGCTGCACAAAACTTTTTTGAGCGGTATGAACTTTCCGCCGCGTAGGATCTACATCCCGTGAAAGCATACGGGCAACAAACGTTCTACGTCCGTTGTCATCTGTTACACGTCCGATGTATGCCTCTCCGATATCCATCTGGACATCCCTCACACTCACGTCCACTCCACCGGAAAGGGGGAGAAGCGGAAAGGTACGCGGAAACGTCCACCAGCGTTAGGAGCACGGAGCATAGAAAGATGAAAGCAGGTTGCAAGCTCGGATATAAAGCATTAAAACGCAAAATGTTCGTATATGGGACGTATTCTCGGATATTTAGGATGTCTGGAGGATATCTAGAGTATGTGAAGGGACACCTAGCGGAAAACCGACATTTCCTAAAAAAAGGGGAGGAAATCACCTGGAATCTCACTATCAGTCCATCAGCCCTGGGGTGCAGACCTCTTCAGCCTTCCTCTTGCTCTTCCACATCATCCACTGATGTCCACCAGGGATCATCGCACACTCTTTTTGGTAGCCGCCATCATTGAACACCAGAACCAAGCCCTCTTCAGGACTGTTTCACCTTTTTCTACGCAAGGAGAAGGAAGTCCAAGAAGCTGTCTGGTCCGAAGATGGATTGGGGGAAGAGTGGAGTTTGGAGTCTATGACAAGCTGATGGTGGAGCTGAGGAATGAAGACACTTGTGCATCGCAGCATTCATGAGGATGCACCAGTCCATGTTTGATGAAGTTGTGGAGCATCTGAGACCCAGTTGACCCAAGCCAAGCACCAACTTCCGTCCCAGCCTGGACCTGGCACTGAAGGTTGCAGATGACTCTGCACAGCCTAGCATCACCCAGGGGACTGTGAGATCATCGTGGAAGCTTGTTGCATCCTGCACACATCTCATGAACACCCGCTAAACCAGTCGTTGCAGAAACAGGCTTGTGGACCGCACAAGCAAGCAATGGGACATGGAGCCTTGGTGATGAGGCAAGGACAAAACCTGATAGACCTGTGGCATGTGCAGCCCCAACAGAGCTTCACGTGAAGCGGGAAGAAACAGCGCAACTCCTGAAAACACTGGGCAACTCCCCAGCTGGAGCAGTGGAATGCAAGACAGGATGGAGATGCTTAATGGATGCTTCCTTCAGCCTGTCTCATCACACTGATGAGATTGTGCCATGTATGTTGAGTGGCCTTACAATGAATAAGGGCATTAATAAAGAGTTTTATTATGTTGAAAGTGTTGATCAATGATTAAATTGTTATTGATAAAAAAGGACTATAGTTGTGGCAGCTGGCGAGGGTGGACCATACAGTCCCACATGCTTGCACTGGAGGTTTATCATCCAAGCTATCCTTACCTATCCCACAACTATCCTTATCCCACAGCTATCCTTACCCACTATCCACAGCTATCATTACCCATCCCACAGCTATCCATCCCACAGCTATCCTTTACCATCCACAAGCATGCAAAGGCTAACCCTTTTTTCAAAGTTTTCCCAACACTTTATTAAGTAAAAAAAATGAACCAAGTGTGTGAAGCAAAGATAACTTTATTAACACAAACTGTGTGACTTTTATTTAAAAAGCAAAATGACCCAAGTAAAGTTTCTTAAGCAAAGAGAAAGTGAACAGTAACAACTCAGTCTCTGGCACTCTTCTCAGTCATTCTGAGGCGTGTCCCATGGTCTCAGATGTAAAGAGCCAGGGACGTGTGAATGGTCTGAGGCGCCATTGGGTGCCTGGCCCCAAGTACAAAAGGAGATGGTGTGTGCAGGAAGCTCTCAGAGAGCTGACTCAGTCCCATGAGGTTGAAGGCCCTTCCTCAAGGATCTGGGATGTGAGGCCCCAAGACTGATGACAGATGTTCTGAGGAAGGGCTTGGGTTGTGGGGTGGAGGAAGGAGGATGTGTGGGGCTGTTCTGGTCTGCAGCTGGGTCAGGTGAGGTGTCTTTGGCATCCGAAGGACAGTTGGGTCTAGACTGGGAAGGCTGCCTCTGCTGTGGGATGTCCTGGTAGTGTAGGCTTGGTAGTCGAGGGGTGCTTGAAATCAGTGGAAGGGCTGTGACATCGCCTGGGGTGGAGGAGCAGACCTGGAGTGGGTAGGAGCAGGTTCAGCTTGGCCTGGAGGGTGGTGCAGAAGAGCTGTGATGCTCTCCTTCATCGCCCTGGTACTGGCCTCGGGCATGTCCATGAAGATTCTGCTCATGTACATGATGAAGGGCTTGTGGTTAGAGGATGTATGGTCGAAGGTGGACCAGCTGGGAGAGGGAGATCTGTGCTGGCTTTGATTGTGTCCCTGATCTCCAAAGAGACAGTGTGCTCTGTCCCTGTCTGCCTCTCGCCTGCTTTCTGTGGAGGTGGAGCTGGGTTGTGGGTGTGGGTTGTCTCTGGTGGCTGCTTCTTCTTGTTCCATCTGAGAACAGGGAATCCTACCACATCCTCTGGCATGGGGAGTGCAGCTGTTGGGGAGGTCTCTGTCGTGGGGCCCTCCAAAGACACCTGCCTGGACACGGTAGCTGTCTCCTGGCTGGAAGAGGAGTGGCTCTCTGTGGGCTGTCTGAGGGAGAGGGTTGACAGAGGGGTGCTCCTCGGTGCGGATCTCACCCTCCAGGAAGCTGCACCTGGCCAATGACATAGGTCTCCCGGTCAGTGAGCTTGACAGCGGCTGTGGCTAGATTTCTTCAGGTGCAGCTTGCCATACCAGGTGTGCATGTGCTTCCACCAAGCCCAGGAGTACATTGCAATGTAGCCCAGGCTTTCTGCCTTGTCTCTCCACGCTGCCTGCTTTTCTCTTGGTTTCGCAGTAGAGTCTGTGGCCCTTTCTCCACAGTACTCGTTCTCCCTCAGCCATTCCAGCACCTCCTTTCTCATGGTCCTCGGAAATGGAATACTGTTCCTCCCCACCTTCTCCTTGCCTTGCCTCTTCCTCCCTCTGGCAGGGCTTCAGGGCCTTCAGCAGCAGGGCTTTAAGGGCCTTGGGCTAGTCCATCACAGCCGCAGCAGCAGGAGAAGCACTACCAGACAGCAGGAGAAGCACCACCAGCACCACCAGGAGAAGCACCACCAGCAGCAACAACCAGGAGCACCACCAGCAGCAGGCACGCAGCTTCAAGTCAGCGCCAGGGGGTGGATGGTGGTTTCTGTCCTTCTTGCCAGGGCTGGAAGGAGTCGGCACAGGCTTCTCTTCTTCCCCATGGTTTCTCATCAAGATGTCTCTGTCAGCAGGTCTTTCCTTTGAATGCTGACTGCTTGCGAGCTGCATCCTTTTATATCCACAGAGCTTATGCAATTCATCCTCCCCGCATACGCAGTGAATGCTTGCATCTGCTACGCATCCGCTATGATCTATAGGCGCTCGTGATGCAGTCCACGTCATCTGCTATGCATCCGCTACGCATCTGCTCCTTCCGCTACGCGTCTGCTTCGCTGTTCTCCCCGAAGCCCTGCGGATGTGTCATCTGCTTCCATCCGCTTCCATCCTCTAGGCTTTCCTACGAACACCCGCTTTACACCCTGCTAAACCTCCCCACGTCCGTTCCTTTCCGTTGTTGTCCGCTCTGTTTATGCAAATTTGGGCCACTTTTGAGAGCGGATAACAACGGATGGAAAATTTGCTCGTCCTCTGTGTCCTTTTTACATACGTTTTGCATCCGTCAGCCAGTGTGACCTAGCCTTAAACTTCACTAACTTCCTGATTCTCATGTCTGGAAAGATGTTGACTATTTTCTGGAAGGCCAGCAAAACAGGAGCAAATCTAATAACAGGTAATTAAATATTCTAGAGAGGGCGGTCACTGAAAGTAAAAGGGATTGGGCTTTGCCAATGTTTCTAATGATACATTGAAATGTATTGATATCTGATATTTCAACTTTGACATTTTTTTCCTTGTACTTCATTACCTTATTCCTAGCCTCCAAACTTATTATGTCCTTATGTTCTTCCAAAAATTTATAATAATATACTAAAAGAAAACAAATAAACTGGGGAGAATCCTTACTTTTCATTGTATCTTTTTCATTGCTATCTGAATGGTGCACCTAGAAATATTTATTATTTATTTTTAGAAACTTATAGGGCACTTCCTTTTTTTTGCTAAAAATGTTTAACTTTAAATATTAAGAGTATGATTAGTATAAAGGGTATATATGACAGGTTGTAGTTCTTGTGCTGTATCTGAAACTGAAACCCAGTTTTTTTCATTGTATTAATTGAGAGGAGCCTTTTAAAAGGCAATATGTTGCTTTTAAACAAGATTAAATTGTTGATTTAAAGCTCCTATTAATCAGGATATAATACTGTAAATTGATTTTTAGAATATAATCACTAAATTAGGGTATATTTGACAGTATATCTATCTAGAGCTCACCAAACTATGTAGCTTTCACATGCTGACTGTTCTGTTGAAGAGGGGTACATTATCTTTTGTTAACATATTGCACATGTTGCATGAGTTTAGAATATAGAATGAAGAATATGACAATCCTATTTAAATTATAAACAAGAAAAAAATGTAGCAAAAGTTCTTCAAACGTATAAGATTTCTTGAATTCTGAAGAAAAAATCGGATTCTTACCGCTACTATTGAAACCAACAATCTTTCTGAACTTCTTTCCACTTTTTGGCCAATCTTCTTTGTCTCCTAGCAAGATAATAATTATTCCAATTATTTTTTCATTTTTTTGGCAGATCATAAAGATGATTTATTTTTCTTTTAAAAAACCCCCTCTTCTTATATTTCAACAATAATTCATATTTTGGAATATGAACAGCAAATCCTTTCTTGATTTGATTTGGAATTCTATTTAGCAAATCCAACTATTTTCCAAAACAAGAGTGTGAACTGATACAGGTGCTGTAAAACTTGTCCACCTGAAGATTCCTAATAGCTGAAAAGACATTACCAAGCAATTTTTGAAAGTGATTAGAAAAGGAAGCATGTGAACCTGGTGTTTGAGCAAGAATCCCTTGGTTCTCAGAACTCTAAAGCTGACAAAGATCATTGCCTTATGGTCTTACAAGGTGTAAGAACATTTGTGAGAGATCGCAAGTCCTCTCCTTGCTCAGAGAATTATAAAGAGCTGGTCTGTTTGCCAGCTCTTTATTCTGTCATGGTCATTGGTCCTGTGAAGCAGTCTTTAATTCGCCATTTCTTTCCAGGAAGTCCAAGGCTATTTAATTCTGAAGCCAAACCAGAGTTCTTCAGCTGCCATGGAACTCTTCAGTCTTTGATTTCTATGTAACTCTTTGGATTCTTTCTCTGGATACATTTACTGATAATCTTCCTCTGACAACTGAACATTGGGCATTGTTTGAAAGGGCCATCTCTCATTTCTTACTTGGTGGGTCCTTAAAAAGATAGGGCATGTGAGAGAATGATAGGAAATTCTCACATCAAGGCTGTTCTTACCCATAGTACCACAGATATCAATTTGACTACAATCAAAACAAAAAAAAAGTTTTGATGAGGACAGTGCATGCACTGAGAACAGTGGAAGTTATATTTACTCTATCAGCACCTTGATATTTGTAGTGCTTGCCTTTTTATATAGGTTATATTTTAGAAGTTTTAATTCTGAAATGAATGGAAGAAGTTCACATATGAAAAATTTTCAGTACAAAAAGTTGAGAAGTGATCAGAATTCATAATGGTCCAAATTTAGCTTAAAACTAAACATAGCATAAATCATTTCCCCTGCCTCAATTATAGGGGAAATTGTTGTTTTGAAGACATATTATGGTTGTTTATCGTAAGTTTTAAAATGTATAACATATATTAAAATTTAAGTATAACGTATGGTGACACTAGAATTCTGAATAGTGAATTCAGTCTATAGTAAACTTACCTCTAATAAAGTAATCAGGCACCCGATAAGAGGGTAGATTGGAACGAAAATACAAAAGGACATGTGAATTATAATGGCTGCTGTATACCATTTTATAAATGCTACATCAGTGACAATAATACAGATCAAAGCTGCCTGAAAGACAAAACAAATATAATCACAATAAAACTCATTGGGAAATATCAAACAAGAGTTCTTCTTGTCCCTGTGATGTTCCACATTAATGCTGAGACAGTTTGGAATATCTTCAGTGCACCTTCTGACTCTTATAAAACCCATAGTGGCTTTAACAACTTTATCATGGTTGTTAGGACAGAGTTTGTGTGATCCCCATAGTAAATATTGAACTACAAGGACTGGGATGGTACATTATGCAAGACCTGAACTGGACATTATGACTTAGACAACAATGATTTGATTCATTGTAATAAATGAAATTCAGAGAAAATAGACAAGTATACATGATGCTTACTGCAGACTAAATAAGAATAAGGGCACACACGATTTAATTTTTTAAAAAAGCTGAAGTCATGTATATTCCAACATGAAGGTGTGTATGTAAACAGAGAAACAAAATTAGAAATTTAAAGAAATGGAAAAAAAATTAGGCTCTGCCTGTTTACTCACAGTTGGAAAAATGAATGACCAAAATTCTTTGGTGCTTTGTATACTTTTAAAAGTGAAAGAGACAACATAATGGAACAGAATTACTGAGGGTACATAGCCTGTAATGCAAAAAGCCTGCAAGAAAAGAAAATACATTCATTAATATCTAATTTTATACATGTTTTCAGTTTTTTTTACAAATTATCCTAAAAGATAAAAATAGTGAGAAGCTGAAGCCATTAAGAATTGTTCAAAATGTCTTGAATTCAGAACTATTTCAAATTTGTAACTTTTTAAAAGTTCAGATTAACATTTTCTGAATGAAATATTGCATTTGAAACAGGGTGTTTTGATCATTTTGAAACCACTTTGTACTTTAAACATATCCAGAATAATTGAAACAACCTGTTTTGAATGTGAAACAATAGATTTTCATTTAATACAACTGATTCAAGCTTAAGACAGGGTGTTTCATATTTAAAATTATTAGAATTCAAGAGATTCAGCATACCTCCTTGTTAAAGTGATACTTTACCAGGGATGGACATTTTAAAAAAGGGAGGATCTAGGACTAAAAAATAATACAAGACCTGAATAAGTGGAAATGAACTGAGAAAGTGGTAAGTGGAAATAAACTGAAGAAAAGCCAAAGAATAATTGTTTGAATGTAGGAAGACTTACTACAGCAAAGATCTTCATTGGGGAAAAAATAATTTCATGATAAACACCAAATAAGATCCCCGTCATGACAAGAAGAATAGTGTAATATAAAGGTATGTCAACTAACGCTTGTCCACACCAATAAGCAGATGGATAAAGGCCAGACAACTTAAGCTGAGTATAAGCTTTAATCTGCAAAAAAATAAATTGATTAAAACAAGTATTTGATACAACATATTGGAACAAATCTAACAACTGTAATCACAGCTCAGGGCTGGATGAAGAATGCATCAGAAAGAGAGGGAGAGAGAAAGAGAGAGAGAAGGAAACGATCCTGATGTAGGAGATCATAAACTTTTAGTGGGGTTCTTTTTGTTTGCTTTTAAACTCAGGAGTCAGATTAGCAAGGGCAGGAATAACTAAATACAAGTATGTGCTAAAATCGCAGTTAATTAATCCAATATGTATTAATGTTTAATCAGTTTAGATATTTGCTGGTTCTCAGTTTTTAACATTTTTTGCAAGGTTACTCTGATCCTTTGCAATGTAGCACTTAATACGCCCAACTTTTGGTCCTATCTGAGTTGCATATCTCTGCTTTACCTGCTGATCTAGACTGACCTTTTTATTTATTTATTTGTGTGTGGGTGTGTATATATGTCTGTGTGTGTTAGATTGGCCTTTTTATTCAAGTTGGCCTCAGACATAGATATATTCTACTTGGTATACTTTGTGTTATAAATGTGTTGATTGATTGATTTAATCAATTTATATAGCCACCCTACTCAGTACACGACTCAAAGCAGCTACCATCAACCGTAACTGATCAATTGGTACATTAAAATTTAAACATGAAAAACACAAAGGAGTAACATATAAATTCATAGGTACGGGGAAAAATTCATCCAGTCAGGCATCCTATTCTCATACTCAATGTCTGGGGAAAAATAACAGACCTTTAACACTTTTAAAAGGCAGGCAGGGGAAGGCTAACCAAATCTCAAGGGTGAAGTTGTTCCAAAGAGTGGGAGGAGTAACAGAGGCAAGGAATGATTTTTAAAGTAAGTTATGGATTCCAGTTTAAAATATATTCAAATTTGAAATAAATTCAAATATTTACCCAACATCAGTTTATATATTGAATATAAATGTGGGCAGACAAATCATGCTTTAGACCATGGAACCAGGCTGCACAAACAGCAGGTGAGCGTGTGTGTAGCTTCACCTCCATGAGCGATGGGCACTCTCACAGCTCCATTTGCCCAAGCAAGCACGCTCGCTTGCCACTTGCACAAAATCATCCCCCCACCAGCCTGCCAAGCCAGAAAGGTTGGGGAGCATGGCTTTAGACTAATACATGGGGATTTTTTATTCCTTCATGTATTTTTTTAAAAATGATTTCATGTAAAGTTACCCTATGATTTTCTGCATTCTCCATAGTAAAATATGAAGGCAATCCAGTCATGGTAACACCTACTGTCAAACATTGAACAATCATCGCCATTATGAAACTTCTATCAGTAATTTCCTGAAAGATAAAGATAGAATAGAAAATAGGTGAAAACTTAAATGACACGTAATTTACATTCAGATGTTTACCACTGGTTCAATATTTTTTTATTCCAGCTTGTCTGGAAATGAGAAACAAGAAGCACTAGAAGACCAGGGGAAATGGCAAATTGGCTGTGTGTCATCTTGTGACTCACAAATTATACAAATAGACAATGCAAAAGAAATACAACTTGCTTTAAACATCTATTTCCATAGAAAGTATGCATTTTCTATCATTTTATTTGGTTATATCAGCATTTGAGTTTTCATGTACTTACCTGAATGAAAGAGCTGATCCAGACATGGATGTTTTCAGTTACATTTAAGTTGTGTAGATACAAATTACTAATGATATTCATCATAAGAGGTAAAGAATGTAGCATGGTTCGGTTAAAAGCAGCTTTAAGGACATAAGTCTGCAAAAACAATAAAGATTTAACTTATTAGCTACAAATCCAAAGCAGCAACACATACCAGCTTTGCCCTTGTTGAAACAAAGTAAATCTAATCAGAATAGCTCATTGAATGGAATTACTGGTTTTTAGCAAAACTTATGTTCTAAATAAACTGTTAAAGACTATGTGCTACCAGCTGTTAAATATAAGTTATATATCTTCTCACCTTGCTTACATGAACTACATTTAATGCTGCATTGTGAGGAGAAACTGAAACATAATCACTACCATTGAACATTTCTGTCAGTATATTCTGGCTCTGAAGTGGGTTTACGATCATGTCATCAATGTTTATACCTAGAAGATAATGAATAAAGGAAGACAGTGATCATTAACAAGTCTGTGTCATTCCAATAATCTCTCTCTACAATCAAATGAACATAATGATTGCATTGTACTTCCCCATTCATGCCATGGGAAAAAAAACAGTTCTTCATATATATTCTCTTTGAATGTATGGAACTGCAGTTACAACAAGAAAGTCTATCGCTTCAACACAGCTCTTCTAGAACCTTGGATGTCAGGAAAAAGAAAAACATTTGGCTGCAAAAAAAAATGCTGGCTCTAGTTTCAATAAATTGAAAAATTCAGGCTGAGACGAAGCATCTCAGTCGTGTATAGAAAATATTCTTTTAGTTGGTTTCCAGTGTGTATAATATATTAAAATAGAATAATAATAGAAATGAAAAGGAGTAGAAGAAAAAAACTGAAAAAAGTAGTGGTGGTTTTTATTACTTACTAGTGCAGTTTTGAATAAGAAGGCTGGTTTTATATTTATGATGAGTCTCATTTGGTTTAAGAAAGTATAAATCTGGAGAGAGTTTGATAGGAGCCATAGTATTTTTCAGGTATTCTTTATATACATGAAACATAAAAATCTCAACACAAAGAAATACTAGGAACAGTGCTAACCTTTAAGAGAAAAAAAAGTTGAGTAAAATTACATTAAAGAATGACTGTCCTTTTGAGTAAAAGTGAACTAACATCAATCTGGAGTTGATTTTTTTCTCTATTGTTAAAAAAATTCCACAATTTATTTATCTATATTGAATTTGCCAAGCACAAACATATACTAAACATGTCTGAATGCACCACTACTAAACAGTAAATAATTTGGATTTTGCACTTTTTCAGAAAAATAAATTTTAAATAATCTTAAATAATCTTACTTTCATCTGACGTATTTCTGAAAATCATCCAGAGAAGGAAAATTAAGTATGAACAACGGGAGACAAAAGAAATAAATGAAGGGTGCAATGGAGAATTTTTTCACTGGAATAAAAATTCATACTGGGATAAAGGCAGAGAAAGAACAGTTTACAAGACAGGGAGAGTAAATAAAAGGAAAAGACATAAAAGTGTAATTATATCACCTTACTAGTTTCATTTTTAATTATAAAAATAAATTAGAGAAGTCCCTAATTTAATAAAATAAATAAGTTATGGAGGTGCTATATGCTTATAAATATGTCCCCTTGACAAGTTTTCTTACTAGTGAGAAAAACATTCTAAATATGCAATATATGCACAAGGTCTTATAGGAGTTTTCTACTCCTACAATTTTAAAAGCTTTCTTATTTTAGAAAATTGCTTGAGATCTACAATACTTAGCATGAATCATAGCAGCACAATTTGTACAGACTAAACATTAGATATGAATGCTGGTCTACATGTATAGTCCAAAAATAATCTTTGATTAAAGATGGATTTTGATGGAATTTTATTGGTGTAAGATTTAAAAGATCTCCCTAACCTGTGTATTAGGTGACCCACTGGAAATAAGTTACAATGTGCCTCCAACCCATTACCGTGTTCATTAAATTCACAAAAGAAACTGTCAAATGAAAGGCTTCAAGTACTATATTTCAATTAAGCAAACATTATTGTATTTTTGCTGCAATAATGAAAATCTTACTCTCTAATCTAAGGCCTATTAGCAATTATTATGTGCAAACCTGACATAAAGGAATTTGCAGATAAAATAAATTGTCTAATGAAATACCCCAAAATAAGGTCTGTTCTTATATAAAGATCACAGTTGGAATGGAATGGAATGGAATGGAATGGAATGGAATGGAATAGAATAGAATAGAATAGAATAGAATAGAATAGAATAACTTTATTGTCATTTTGAATGTACACTGATCGGCATACATTAAAATGAAAGTTCATTACATTAAATCTCTTATTTTTTAAAAAAATCAGCTTGTGCCTGCTTGAAATCTAGGCACACATAAAGATATTCAGACTGGGTTGAAGGGGAAATCATCCCTGGTGACATGATTGACTGAATGATATACTACATTGAAACTTGCTCACATTTTTTATGACACTTGAACATTTTTTTCCATAAATGTTTCATTTCTTGAAGTACCTTTAAAATGGTTCAGTTTCTCCAAAACATATCTGCTTCTTGAACATAAATTACTTTCTGGCATATTTGCAGCTAAAATTTCTGACTGTTGTGAAAATTGGTGTCCATTTATATTCCTTTTTCTCCAGCTTCTGGGTACTTAAAATTCCAAAGTTAAGTAACCTTTGTTGCTTAGTTTATGAGCATTAAAAATGACTGCCTCAGGTTTGCCCATCTCCTGACCAACTCAGTTTTCCACTGATGTAAACCCTCAAGAGAGAAATTTTCTATATTTAAAAACACAAATTGTAATGTTCTTTTCAACAAGTTACATTTAATTCCACATTTTTATAATTTTGGGAACTAGTATGATCAACCAATTAAGAACAATGTTTCTTATTTATATTTTTGATATCAATTCAATACTTTCCAAAGTGTGGAGGAAGCTCAATGTGAAGATACTTACACTTCCGACATTGATTTAATGTCACGATTAAAACTATGAAAATGAACTTTTGCAATAACAAGGGCCTGCTTTCTCCAAAGAGACTTATTGCTTATCGCACAAGATTTTGTCTTAGATAGCATTAACAGGCTTTGCTCTAGTTCATTAACAGAATTCCTATGCATTTTGTCTTCAGCTTGCTCTAAATTAAAAACGCCAAAATCTAGGAAATAAAGGAAAACGGAAAAAGAAAAAAACATTTTAAACTTATCTTTTCCAACTAGCTCTATAACTCTTGGCATCACATTGTTAGCAACATTTAATAATTAATTAAATTAAATATATCAGCACATGCTCAACTATATTTTTTTGAGAACATCACCACTATTCATGGGAGAACAAAATACACACATCCACATACATGTACTCTTAAGGCACAATTCTCAGAAATAAATACATTATTATTTTCTTGGAGTTTTCGTCATCTTGTACTGTAAATGTTTAAAAGAATGTGTTTTTGTACAGAAATCTCCAAATTACAAATAATACTAAGATGAAATATGCTTTTAATAAATTCATCATATAATAATTATACCACATGAAGTTATACAAATGATTCTTACCCTGTTGGTCAGTTTCTGCTTCAACTTCCAGTTTGAAAAACACATCTTCTAAAGTTGAGATAGAAAGGCCATAAGAAATAACACCCAAATGGCAATGAGTATCTAAATCAGCAAAGAGTGCTAGAAGGAGTGGAAGAGGAAGAAGAATTATTTCCCCAAAAAACTTTGGAGCATCTTTCTTCATTCCTCTCTTCTCTCCTTTTTTCCTTTTCTCCCCCTCTCTCTTTCTTCATTCCTCTCTTCTCTCTTTTCCTTCCTTCCCCTTCCTTCACTCCTTCCCCCTTTTCTTTCTTCTTCCTCTCCTTCCTTTTTCCTTCCTTCTTCTCCCCCTCATCCTTCCTTTCTTTCTTCTTTCTCCTCCCTCCCTCCTTCCCTCCCTACCTTATTTCCATTTTCTTCCATATAAAAGTAGCAAGAGTGCTTTTGAATACCTTTACAGATTATTTGTTGATTTGGAGTTGGGCTAATTCTATAAGACTCTGAAAGTCTTACAGATAGTCCTTGATTTATAACCATTTGTTTGGTAAATGTTCCAAGTTACAACAGCACTGAAAAAAGTGACTTATAACTGTTCTTCACACTACAACCATTACAATATCCCCATAGATACTTGGTCAAAATTTAGACGCTTGGCAATTGGTTCATATTTATGATGGTTGCAGTGTCCCAGGATCATGTGATCACCTTTTATGATCTTCTGACAAGCAAAATCAATGGGAAGCCAGATTCATCTTATAATCATGCTACTAACTTCATAATTGCTATGTTTCCCTTAACAGCTGTGGCAAGAATGGTCATAAAATGGGGCAAAATTCACTTAACTGTCTTGCTTAGCAATGGAAATTTTGGGCTCAATTGTGGTCATAGGTCAAGGACTACCTATACTTCATTAAAAAAAGGGAATGCAACAATAGGAGAAAGGAATCATATGCATTCAGAAAATACAGTTCTTCAAGGAAAAAGTATCATGTAGAACAGGGGTATTAAACTCATGCCCCATAGCCTGGATGCATCACATGCTGGCCACGTTCCCACCCGGTTCAGCAAAGGGGGAAAAAGTCCTGATACGTCACGTGACGCCACTGTGATAACATGAGTTTGACACCCCTGATATAGGGGCTCAATACCATTCTAAATCAAGGGTTGGGGAACAGCTACATTTTCAAAAACGTCTTGAATATTACCAAGAAATTCATCCTATGAATCTTAGGGACAAGGGAAATTGCTGTTCCAGAAGATTGGTGCTACAACTGAAAAGATGTTCCTGGATCCTGATAAGTAATGGTTGGGAAACATTCAGCCATTCAGGGAAGGGACCTTAAGCGTGGTATTAGCCTTGAGTCACGTGCAGGTCCAGAACTGACCTCTCCCCACCTTAAGTTTCATAAAACATTATCTATCTGTTCCCAGGCTGAGGCTGGTAATCTGGGTATATTCCTTATTATAGACAGAATACAATAAATTAGTGAGGTTGAATCTTAAATGTTTAGGTCCAGTTACTTGTGCCTGACAATAACATTGTTTAATCAAAGGGACCTATAATGTGACTACTCTGCCTGGCTTTACAGGATGGGCAGAAACTATTGGAGATATATGAAATATGTCATGGAGGATTTTCTAAGTGGCAACTGTTACAGTGAACTGTGAAGTGCACGTTATGAAACAGTGGTATCCATTGCTTCATAATGTACCATGAGCATATGGCAGCATTCCGGGCCAGCTGCAACTTCTGAGTGGTCCTTAAAAGCATCATGCATAGTCCATTGCAACACTCGACTCTGTGGTGATTAAGGCTTGAGTCTAGAATCTCCTAATCTAGGAATGGGCACAGCTGGTGCCTGAAATGAATCTCTTCAAAGACCTTCCTGTTCACAGCTGACACCTGCTCTTTGAGCAAGAGCTACAAGTTGAAGAAAACCACAGACTGTTCATCTACTACCCCATCCAGGACTAATAATGAACTACTACCCCATCCAGGACTAATAATGTAAAATTCCTGGAGTCAGAAGAGACAAATCATCTTGCTGGAATTGATTCTGAGTCTGTTCCTCTCCATAAAGACCCACATAATCTCCAGACATTGGAAGCATTACTTGAGCAGTCCAGACTTGAGATAGTGTACATAAACTGGGCATTTTTGTTGAAACTCAGAAGGACGGAGCACAATGTGGAGAAAAAATAGCCAGTTGTTTACTTTAACTGGAATTGTTGGGCTCCAGGTATGCAAAGAAAGAACAAAAAACAATAAACAGAAAATCTCCAGGTTAAGAACGAGTTCTGTTCCTAAATCTAATGTTATTTGCCTTCTTTCTTCCCCCCCCCCCAATCCTTAGCAATTTCTCATAGCCAAGGAATGTATGCAGCCCACTCACACAACTAATCGATCACAGCTTCCTCCTCACAACTGTACCAGCACTCTCCCAGACTGCTCCTGTTTCAAAACACTCAGCAGCTAGGGAGGTGCTTGCTGATATGGCCACTCCGGCCATTTCGTGCCTCAGATTTCAACTTCAAATTTTCAGTGGAGCAAAAGAGAAAAGCTGTACCTGAAAATCTGTCTGTATCTTTATATGGTAAAGCATAGACAAGTTGCTCTTCAGTCTCCTTTAACAGACTGGCTCCAGGGATATGCTGCCTGATCAAGAACGCTGTACCTTCTGTGTTACAATACCTGTCTATCTGCATACTAAAGATCAAACATAAAGCAGGAATAAAAGCATTGTTGCTACATCATGGATCTCACTATTTTTAAACATACCAAGCAAGATTATAACAGAGAATGTGTGCTAGGATCCTCCTTAGTAGTTCATAGAGTATATTTATAATTATGCTATCTAATTGCTTTCGTCTAGCAAGATTCTGTCTACAAATGAACAACAATAAAGAAAAATATTCAGAAGTAACCCCATGTCTTGTTCTTGGTTCTTGGGCCTGACAGATAGGATCTATAGTAACTGTGTTGAAGTTTCATGTTGGTGGCCCTTTTTCTGTGGAACATCATTTCCCTGGAGGTACAGCTGACATGTATCTTGTTGTTTTCCCAAAAGATGTGGTTTTGTCAGCAGTCCTGGGCAGTGTTCAGATTCAAAAAAATTTACGACTGGTTCTGTGGTGGGTGTGGCTTGGTGAGCGTGGCAGAGGAAAGATACTATAAAATCTCCATTCCCTCCCCATTCCTGGGGGAAGGTTACTGCAAAATCCCATTCCCTCCCCATCCCACTAACCTGCTTTCCAGCTCCCTTCTCCTGTGCAGGACAACAAAAGAAGACCCAGGAGATCAGCTGGGACTCAGGAGGCAGAGAATAGATGGGGGCGGGGCCAGTCAGAGGTGGGATTTGCTAGTTCTCCAAACTACTCAAAATTTCCGCTACCAGTTCTCCAGAACTGGTCAGAACCTGCTGAACACCATCTCTTATCCTGGGGACTCCAAATGGAAATGGAGATAACAAAGTGATTTGACTGGGTTGCTGTTGATATGAGGAGATGGGAGTTTTATGGAGTTTTATATTCTGGATTTTAAAATGTTGTAAGACGCCCAGCGTAACTTATGAGTTTAATAAATAAATAAAGGTGTTGAAGCACTACAATTGGTGTGCTGGAGGTATATGGCCAGGATCGATGAAAAATGTTCTTTTCTTCATTATAGCAAATCTGTTTGAAGGCTCTTAACAATTGATAGTTTTCCTCTACTGTTTCTATTTTAATGTCATTGTAGTGTGCATTTTTTTTAACTACAAACATTCCGTTATAGAACCAGTAAATAAATGTTAAGCTTCAAGAAGGCAGATATGTTATCATCTATTCATGTTTGATTACTTGAATATTTAATAAATTTATTCAGATAATTTTACTGTTATATGTGCAGCTCATACAGTGTCAGCTACTTCATATTTGCAGATGAGAAAACAGCATTATAAGCTATGTAAAATACAAAGCATTTTAATTTTAATTATTTAAAATTTTAATAGCCTGCCCACTATTCATGGATCCTCAGGATGTATTACAAACTGCCTTTTTTACTAAGTTTGCTAATCATTATTGCCCTCCCAAAAAACCAATTGTTAAGTAACTCACACTCTTCCTACATTTCAACCCTCTCTTTCGTGAAATAAAATTATGATGGTTCAGAAACACTTTATAAATCTTAGGTACAAGTAATGTAGTTGGTAAAATATATTTGAAATAGGCAGTGAAGCTAATAATACCTCAAACGATAGCCAATTCCCCATTTTGTCTTAAGGAAGAGAGAGGAGCCAAGACATTTCAGCATTCCTCGAGAAATCACAGCTTTCCGATCTAAAAACAAGAGTACATGGAATCTTCAGTTATTCTTTTTTAGACAGTAATCTTCAAAGGAATAACTGCTGTATTCATGGGGTGCATATCGCTCAACATGCCTGCAACAATGTCTGCTTCATCCATGAAATGGGTACTGAATACTGTCACAGAATTTGCTTTTCTGTTTTTCAAAAGGTTCCAAACAGTTTGCCGTGAGCATGGATCCATACCAGTTGTTGGCTCATCTAACAGCAATACCTAAATAAACACATACACACATGTATCATTAAGTAACCTTTTTGAACACAGCATAAATAATCTTCATTAATTTTATTACTACTTTGTATCAAAACATATGTGATATGATCACAAAATTAAATATAATAAGGATATAACCATAATAAGAAAACAATGAGCAAAGTAAAAAAGAAATTTTATAAATTGGTAAGACCACATCTAGAGTATTGCATCCAGTTTTGGTCACCACATTATAAAAAAGATGTTGAGACTCTAGAAAAAGTACAGAGAAGAGTAACCAGGATGATTAGGGGACTGGAGGCTAAAACATACAACGAATGGTTGCAAGAACTGGGCTTGGCTAGTCTATTAAACAGAAGGACCAGGGGAGACATGATAGCAGTCTTCCAATATTTGAGGGGCTGCCACAGGGAGGAGGGGGTCAAGCTATTTTCTAAAGCTCCTATTGGCCAGACAAGGAATAATGGATGGAAACTGAACAAGGAGAGATTTAACCTGGAAACAAGAAAAAACTTTCTGGCAGTGAAAACAATCAGCCAACAGCTTGCCCTTGGAAGTTGTGGGAGCGCCATTAGTTGAGACTTTCAAGAAGAGATTGGACTGCCATTTGTCAGAAATGATATAGGGTCTCCTGCTTGGGCGGGGGGTTGGAATAGATGACCTACAAGGTCTCTTCCAACTCTGATTGTCTGTATCTGTTGACCTGGTACTTTCCAACTCTGATAACATTTTGTTGATGTCTTGGGTCTTATAATCAATTTAATCTTGAATTCTTCTTTCTTTCTTCCACAAAACTTTGTGCTTCCAATTCTTTCTTCAATTCAACTAAACCTTCATTTGAAAGCTCTCCCTCAGTGTTGGCTACAATTTTTTCCACATATTCAGTATCAGGCTCTAAATCAAAGAATTTTATGAGAGTCAACATTTTGTTTCTATTTGGGTCAAATCCTTCAAAATTATTTACAAGAAAATGTTTTAAAACATTATGTCCAAATATTTCACATGCATTTCATATTAACATTCTGCCATGCTACTTTGACATTTCTCATATAATGGAGGGTAACATAGCCTTTCCAAAATGCACAATGTTACCCTATCATCTTCCATTGTGGCTATGGCTTTGGGAAAAGTTATGCCTGGAATATCAGGATGGCTCCTTGATCCAGAGGGATTGTGTTTTTTGGTAGATAAATGATATCTGAGTGGAGGTCATCAAGATGTGGGAGATGCTCAGAGCATTGTCAAGGAGCAGAATTTTAAAGGGAATTTTCTTTTGCAAGCAATATTCCTTACCTTGTTCTATGAAGCAATTTATAAACTAATCCTTAAAACAGACATGCATCATCCACTTTCTAACTAGATCAGTAGACAACATTGGCTTACTTTTGAATGGGAGTTATATGATTTCTTCATTAGAAATGCTTCAGCTTGAATCTGGTGAAATTTCTGCCTATCAGAAAGGCTACTCTATCCTTAATTGCTTTACATCTGGATGTTTCGTTGGCCTCTTTGTGTATATAGACCCATTCTGCCATTTTCTTCCAGTATAATTCAGTTTCACCCATATGGTACATCTGTCCAGGAAAATAATTCCCTATGTTATCATCAAGATTATGCAGAAAATATTTGACAGCTTCTTCATCAGTGCTTGCAGCTTTACCTTGTGTGTGAGTTGCAGTAATTAAAATCTTCACTGAAACCACATACACCAACCATGGCTGGTGTTGAAGTATTCCCCCATTAGGAGGAATTTACGTAGTGAGGAGAGTGAAGGAGAAACGTAGCGAGAGTGGTGTTGAATAACACACAACCAGCATACAGATACACTGAACTGTAAAATATAGATTTTACTTCCAGTAAATGGGTAAACAAAGTCTAACAAACAGTCCAAAATCATACAAGGTTAAAGCAGGTAGTATTCAATACAATCAGTCCAAGGATAATCCAAAAATGAAGTCCAGTATCATAAACAAAGTTCAGTAAATGGAGTTTGCTAACAGTTGCAAGACTCACAGCAATTTCAGCAGAACGACGATCAGGCAAAAGGCAATAGGGAAATGCAAGAACAAACCAGGTTTCTGGCTCCATCTTATGGCCGTCAGAGGAACCTCAGCCAATCACAATTACAGCATTCTCTAAAGATACAACAGTGTTAAATAACTATCCTGGTTTATATATTGCCAACTGAACTGTTAGGTGACTATCATTCCTAACAGCTGGCAATGAATGTTTTGGTGCACTCGCCTGCTCATTTCTGTGTGTTTTAGCCTGAAAAATAAGATGGTCAATCAGCATCCTCTTTTGTATCTGATCTTCAATCTAAAATATAATGAGTTTTTCTGTTTTGTGAATGCGGCCTTCTCACTTTTTTAATGACTTCTTTCATTCCTAGAGATTCTTTTATCATTTCTCTGATCCTTTTCTTATCTTTCAATGGTGGGGTAGTGAAATGGGCTATGCCTTCTTCTTGTACTATAGTATTCACCTTCTTCCTGGCATCATAAGCTTTGATGATCTTCATCTTAAAATTGAAATGGATAGCTTTCCTTTGCTTCCTGCTATTTCCTTCAGTTGACCTGAGATTCTTTTTCTTTGAAGACATCTTGGTACAGAGTATAAATGTGCATAAACAAATAAATAAGCAAATCAAACACAAAGTAAGTTCGCTACTTTTAACAGGCCACCAAAACCAAGAATATAATGTTCACACTATGATTCAGCATCCTTGCTATATAGTTACACTGAAGTGTAGATGTAAAACACAAACAATCCATTCATGATTATTGCACTGTGGGTTGGGTTGTTGTTTTTTTGAAGATTCTGATTACTGTATTGTCCTACTCCACTAAAGACAAATCTTGGTTGCCAAGTAAAGGATACACTCTTGACTTGGCATCAAGTTAATTTGATTTCTTCATTAGACATTTTTTCTGCAGAATGCTCATATAGTGGATATTTCTGCACTGCATTTCACCTTTTTCTGCAGAATGCTCATATAGTGGATATTATTCCGTTTTTTACAAAATATGTATCTAGCATTACTAAGCCAATTCCCCATTCTTCCCTCTCTTTTTGTCCTCTCTTCTTTTGTTTTAGATAAGAGTCAATGTGGTATAGCAGTTAAGGTGTCGGACTAAGATTTGAGAGACCTATGCTCCATCAATCATAAAAATTCACTTGGTAACTTTGGACCAGTCACTCTCCCCGATCAGGGAATTGCTGCTCTGTGGATAAAATGAAAGGTCATCTCCACATAAATCACCCTGAATGCTTGGAGAAAAGTTAGGGTATCATTCTAGTAAGTACAGATAGTCCTTGACTTATGTCTGGTTGCTTAGTAACTGCTCAAAATTTCAACTAATGACCTGCATTCAATATTCTGACAGCCAGCCTTCAGAGTCACTATTTTGACCACTTAGAAACCATCTTGTATTTATGGCCATTTGTGGTCCCACGATCACAATTTATTACTTTTTTTTTTTTTACTAGAAACTGGTATTTACTTCAGGTTTCCAGCAAAAACCACCCATTGTGGACAATAGATTTGTTTAATGATCATAGATTTGCATAACCAACATGGTGATTTACTTAACAGCTGGTACAAAAAAAAATGATAAAATCGTATTGATCACATGATGGTCTGTTTAATTACTGGCATGATTTATGACTGTAATTTAGGCTCGATTACTGTCATAAGTCGAGGACTATCTGTAAACAAAATTAGTATTTGCACAATACTTTGGATTCAATTCAAAATTCTTCAGAACATGAAGCAGGACAAAGGTAACACCTGTCTGTGATTCATTAATGTACTCATGTTATTTTCCTGGAAAAAATAAGAGTTGGTTTAACAAGCTGCAGATAGGTACTGCATTACCACCCTGTTACATTCTAAATCACTCTTCCGGATTAAATCCAAAGCACTATATACTCTTTGTTATCATGCTCAGAGCAGTAACATTGATGGTATTATCTATTTCTTTCTAAAAGATTCTAAGATTCATAATCATGGAAGATTTTAAGACTGTACCAATAAAAAGCAGATTTGCTATCTTTCATTCACAAATGCACATCAATATATATTGATATCCCCATCCCATATATCATTTTGGGAAATACTTCTTATAGGCTGTTGGTCTGAGCTCCAAGCTTGGTAATTTGGTTGCAAATGTTTAATTACCATTCCAGGAGACATCATCATTGCACTTTGAATTGTGCTTGTCTATCCGAGCACTGGACTTTAAATACCTTTTTATGTGATGCAAATTAGTGTGGATTGTACTACCCACACAGTGCAACACCCACACTAATTTCCATTACCTAATAAGGTATTTAAAGGCCAGTGCTCACACAGCTCAGCACAATTCAAAGCAAGCACAATTCAAAGCACACTGATGATATCTCTTTGAATGGTGACAAAACGTTTGCAATCAAATTGTCAAGTTTGGAGCTTAGACCAACAGCTTATAAGGAGTATTAACATTCTAAGCTGTTAACATTCAAATACATTTCAAACACTCCTTATTTTCAAAAGCTAATAAAAATTCAATTTGTATGTTCATACCTATTCTCTGCATTATAAGAATTCTGCACAAATAAAATGGAACCTGAAATAACAAAAAAGAGATGTATCTGAAAAGTGGTATTTTCTATACAAGGCAAGTTTGAACAGTATTGTTCTATCACTTTTCTAGATTGTGGGGAGGGGTTAGTTCTGGGTCCCCCAAAGTGATCAATATCAATTCCCAAGGGTTGATGAAACTATCCAAGGAGTTGATAGTATTATTCATTGTGCTTTTTGCTTAAGGTAGCATTTATGGAATTATTTTCATATAATATAACCCTCCACTTTCAACCACAATTGGAATCAGAATTTCAGTCATTAAGAAATGTAGTCATTAAACAAATCGCTACAAGACTAGACCCAATTTTACTACCATTTCTATCAGAGTTGTTAAATGAATCTGGCTTCCCCAAATGACTTTGTCATATACCAGCTGGGAAAATCATAAATCCCCATCACATGACCACAAGATTCTGCAAGACGCTAAATGTAAGCCAGTTTCCAAGAACCCTAACTGTGCTATGTTTGTAGGGATGGTTGTAACTTCAAGGATGGATCATAAGTCACTTTTTCCAAAGTTGTCTTAACTTCAAACCATTTAACAAAGAGTCATTAGTCAAGGACTACCTGAAAATATTTGGAGTCAATAAACTATTTGAATACTGGTGAAATGAAAGTTTGGGGATTACTGGGCTAGGCAATGTAATTCTTAATGTGAAGTTTTATGAGTGCCAGACCATACAAATAGTCTAACAGTATATATTGCTGCAAAAATCAGAATCTTGTCATCCTGTTAACCTAATACAAATGTTTGAAAACTTTAGAGGAAAAAGACTTACTAAATAGTTCAGACTACATCAATACGAGGTAGAGTTTATGGTTTCAATGAGGATTACACAGCCCTATGTTCAAGTTCCTACTTGATTTAAGAACAGACAGGCTATTTGGGGGAGTGGGAATGGAGGCCCAGAATGTGTGTTGCCTTGAGCTCTCAGAGGAAAAATGTGATATAAATGCAACCTAACAATACTAATTCACAACACTATGTATTAGGTCCAATAATAGCAGTCTATCCTCTATCCAAAACACTTAAATAAACAGAAGGTAAAACCAGTGTTTCCCAAGCATTCAAATGAATAACGTAAAACATGCTCCTTTAAGAAAACTCTAAAAGGGAATTGAAGAATCTAATTAGAATCTCATGTAAGGACTTAGTAACTAATGCTCTGAAACTTCAGCGGTATTTTTGCCAGGATTGGCACAAAAAGTAACATTATTAAGGCTAGAAATGTAATTTGCTCTACCACATTTGCATAGGGAAGGACCTCTATGAAGACTAATCCATTTAATCTCAATTAGCCTCTAAACATGTTTAAAGAACAATATTAAAATACATTTAAAATAAAAAGTGTTACATATTAAAGTGATTTTTTAAAAAATCAGGCAATTAAACTTTTAATAGTGCCTGGAAAATGTTAGGGTGAGGAACATATTAAAATGTTTGTTAAAGTTCTTTCAGGTGACAATTTTTCACGTACCCTTTAAACATTCCTTTATTAAAATGGTGACATATTAAAATATCTGTTACAGTTCTTCCGTGTGACAAATTTTCATGTACTTTTAAAACATTCCTTTATCAAAATACATGATGTAAATGCAACAAATAAAAACCCTATATAACAAAACATACATATTTGGATTAGATGGAGATATAGGCAGCTCTCACCCTGATGGTATTCTAGAAGGCCTTAAAGATCTATCTGTTCTACCAATGTCTCAGGGTAGGGTGGATGGAACCCCTTTGTTAGATATGTTTGTCACATGCCACATGTTTGTCATATCCACGTTTGGATATTAGTCCGGATTGCCAACTTATTTTTATTAGTGCCTTTCTATTTATTTTGTTCTATTTGTGTTATTTTTATATTGTGAGCCACCCAAAACTGTTTTGGATTTGGCCAGCAACGTACATTGAATTAAATGTACATAAATAGAACACATAGTCTTGAATACACCTTTCCAAGACTATGAAAAATGTCTTATCTTTTGTCCCAAGTAAAATAGCATTCAGTTGAAAAGTATGCAACATACCTTGGTGAAAAGAAACATATTTTGCATACCTTGTTCCAGAAGTTTGTGTGTGCATTCATGTCTGTTTGTGTGTGCCTTTGAATCAGTCTTTCACTGCCGAAGACTGCCTGGACTCCAACCTTGGCAACTTTTAAGACTTGTGGACTTCAACTCCCAGAATTCCTCAGCCAGCTTTAAAGTTGCCAAGGTTGGAGACCCCTGGCTTTGACTACTCACTGCAGTTTTCTTGGCAAGATTTTTCAGAAGTGGTTTGCCTCCTTCTAAGGGCTGCACAAATGAGTCACCCAAGGTCACCCAACTAGCTTTGTGCCTAAGGGAGAACTAAAACTCACAATCTTAGCCTGATAACTTAAGCACTATACTAAACTGGCTTTCAGCCCAAGGATTTGGGGCACACCAATATTTAAATAGAGTTTGTGGCATGAATAAATTTCTCAGGTTTAAAGGAAAAAGATGAAAGGCCAGATGTCCAGAAACTAAAAAGAATCCTGAGGGTAAACAGAAAACCTCAAAACGTATCTGATCTTCTAATAGCAAAATCTATGCTCCATTCCAGAAGAACAGAAAACGATTTGGAATGCCCCTTCTCTGTTTGGATTTAGAGCACTGAAACATTTAAATAACATGTATTAAAGTATCACGGGCTACATCAAAGTAGTACAAAAAAAGAGGATAAAATCCAATTAGTCAAGTGCATTCTTCAGAAGAGTTTTTTCCTTAAAAAAAGAACCTGCTCTAACTAAGATTATATGTATTCCCTAACATCTCAAAAATAAGTGTTTGTTCAAACATACTGCTTTAATTGATGTCAGATGGGTGGGAGGGGATCATGAGAAAATTCAAAGGTTTATCTTCAACCAGATAGGGAGGAGAAAGGGAGAACCACGGATCAGAACAAAAGCAAATTAGTACTGCTCATCCCTTGTACTTCTGGCAAGGTAAAAGTGGAAGATCAGTTGTGTTTAAAGTCATTACCCATTAACAGCATTAATTTGGAGAAGCACAAAGTCAAACACCTCCAGCAGTAAGACTCCTTTATCTGCAGAACTAAGGTTTGGAGAAAAATGAAAGGGAAATGAGGGAAGTGTGATTAGCTCTAAGTTTTCAGCATGAAAAGATCAAGATCATACACAAGCAAGAAGCAGGAATTGGATTTCTGACAAGTAATGCAAAATGGTGCCAGCAGAAAACAGAAGTTACCATGGAAGCAGGAATTTAGACAACAATATCTGTATAAACTGACATAGATTGTGGTGGGGTAGCAAAGGTTTCATTCAGAGGCTTTTCCTAAATAAAAGGAAAAGATATACAGGTAATCCTCAATTTACAACCACAATTGAGCCCAGAAGTTTTTTGCTAAGTGAGAAATTTCTTAAGTGAGTTTTGCCACATTTTACACTTTTTCTTGACACATTTGTTAAGTGAATCACTGCAGTTCTTAAATTAGTAACACAATTTAAGTGAATCTGGTTCACCATTGACTTTGCTTGTCAGAAGGTTGCAAAAGATGATCACATGACCCTGGAACACTGCAACCGTCAGAAATGTGAATCAGTTGTCAAGTATCCAAATGTAAATCATGTGATCATGGGAGTGCTGCAACCGTCATAAGTGTGAAAAATGATCATGTCACCTTTTTCAGTGCCATTGCAACTTCAAATGGTCACTAAGTGAACTATTATAAGTCAAGGACTACCTCTACCATGATTCATTAAAACATTTGAGGACTGGAGGAATGCTGGGTGGAGAGGCTCATTCTGATATTATATAATTTCTAATCAAATGCACAGCCAAGGAGGAAAAAAGTTCCATTCAAACACCATGAAAAGGAAAGAAACAAACTGGAAATAAGTTAGGGGCAACACAAAGCTATTTAGAGAATTGGGAATAATCTATGTGGAAAATGAAACTTATTTCTGAATGATTATTTATAGACTGTTATGTATATAATCAGGCAATGTCTCTAGAACTATGCCTGTATTTATTTACATTACCACTTTCTGCCAATAAGATGACATTTTTTTTAAAGAATTGACTTCTAGGAACTGAAAAAAAGGAGAATCATGTTATTTATCTCTTTTTCTATTTTTCGATAGATTTTCGATTTTTCTACCCAAATGCTCAAGATACATCTCTTTTCCCATATAGAAAGAGTTCAATCTAGTGGTTAAGGCATCAGGCTAGAAACCAGGAGACTGTAGAGTTCTAGTCCCACCTTAGCCATGAAAGCTGACTGCGTAAACATTGGGCCAGTCACTCTCTCTCAGCCAAACTCACTTCGCAGGATTGTTATGGGAAAAATACAAGGAGAGAGTACTGTGTATATATGCTGCCTTGAGTTATTTATAAACATAATAGAGGTGGAATACAAATAAAAATAAATAAGTTTATCCCTTATTAACAGGAACTTAGAATTTTTCCAGCACCTGTTCTTCAGAGGATCCTTTGTTGATTTTCCAGAGGGAACCTCAATAGTTAACTGTCCTAATAGTTAACACAGTCCTAACTGTGCTTGCTTCCTTCCAATAAGATAGCTACACTTTGATGCAAATGCAATATTATCAGTTACAATCACTGGGCCATTGGGGGAGCTGCTCCCTCAATTTTTCTGACAGTTTACCTTAACTCCTTTCCAAAGGGAATTTCTGAATAAAGCATATTAATTATCAGCACTAATACAAATAATTTATCTTTACCTCTATCCCCAACTTTTCAGAAAGAAAAGCTTACTGCTACTGTTTGAAATCCTTGCGTGTTTTATGCTATATTTTCCAGAAAGGACAGGAGTTGAAACTTTTATACTTAAATGTTTTCAAAACATTCCCTTTCCTGAACAAGCAGAAACAGTGGAAGAAAAGTTAATTTAATTAATTTACTTAATCCCCACTCTTTCGGCAGAAAGATTCTTAAGAGTAGCTGACAGGATTAAAAGGCATATAATAAAAAAATTCATAATCTGGCTTTTATAAAGTCGTAACTGAGAAGGAAAATCGTATAAAAAACATTATATGCTCTACCATAATACTATCCCAGACTTTGAAAATGAGTCTGCTCAATGGAAAATATAGCTAGTAAGAAGTATGAGGGAAACATTAAGTCTGTAATATCTTTTTAACGCACTTACTACCTTTTTAGTGGAAAAAAGGAGAAATGGATTACATTTCTGAGAAAGAATTTATCATTCCCCACTGTCTCAAAAGCGATCAAATGAAAATGGGAGAAGGGTTGAGAGGGCCAACAAAACACCGACAGTCACCGCGGTGGGGAGTCATGAAAACCCTCAGATCGCCTCTTTTTTAAGCAAAGAAAAATCGGCATGAAAAGAAGCAAGGACGATATTCGTTTCCCAAGAAGGGGCTTTTGGGGGGTTGGGGGGGAAAGGAAGGAGTAATAGTTTAAAATAAAATTTAAAAAGTGGAGCAGACCTTTCCACACCGAAACGGGCAGAAGTGTGAGAGGGACAAGAAGGGGGAACGAAAATGAGGATGATAGCGATCATTAGCAGAAATGAATTAAAATATATTGCCCCCCCCCCCGGAGCCCGTTGTGAGGTAAAAGAGCCAATTAAGTTCCTCGCACGCGCCTCCCCCCCGTCAACCGCGCGAGGGAGGGGCCCTTTCGTCTTCCCCCCCCCTTCACGCGCCTACGGAAAAACGTCTGAGGAAGTGCCCCTTCACACCCCACCCCCACTGCTTGTCCCCCCCATATGGGGGTGAGGAGTGGGGAACGTGAGGAGAAAGAAGCCGCTCGTTCCCTGAGCCTTCCCCTCCCCGAACTCTTCCCCTCCCCCACTCACTCGTCGCTCCGGAGTCGCGGGGGGGGGGAGGAGGAGGGGGGAGTAGCCCGTCCCCGTCCCTCCGCGCTTCCACCTTCACGAAAAACAATGCAGGCCGCTCGGCTGAGGCTCCCGGGGGCTGGCCGACTCTGCTCTCCCGCGTTCGGCTTGCTTCTTCGCCTCTTCGATCCTCAAGTCTCGGGCGTCGCGCGGGCCTCAGCTCAACGGCTAACCCTGAACCCAGAACCGAGCAGAAGGTGGGGGGAGGGGGAAGGAGGGTGGTCTTTTTTTTTTTCCTCCACTAACNCGCGCGGGCCTCAGCTCAACGGCTAACCCTGAACCCAGAACCGAGCAGAAGGTGGGGGGAGGGGGAAGGAGGGTGGTCTTTTTTTTTTTCCTCCACTAACCCGCCTCTGCGCATGCGTCTTCTCCGCGGGGTTACTTCGGGCAACGTAGTTCTGCCCGAGCCCCTCCAAGCGGCGGGGAGGGAAAAAGAGGACTACCACTCCCAGAAAGCCCCGCGCGCGGGCCGTCCTTAGAAAAGGCTACGCTGGCCTCTTTTCTTTAGGACCAGAGAGTAAATGAGGAGTGGGAGGGTGGGAAAAAACATGGCTGTGCATAGCTTGAAGCGGCTACAAGGTGGGTGGGGGAGGAGCTGGCCGGGGAAAGACCACTGTCGTCCAGGCAGCCGAGTGGACCTGCTAAGGCCTTTGCAGCTCCTTCCCACGGGAAGAGCGCCCTGCAGGGAGAAAAGGAGCGGAGATGGGGTTGCAGCCCCCCCCCCACACACACACCTGGGGCGTTTTAAAAACCTTTGCGGGATGGCCAACGAATGAACACACAAACAACACACGCACACCCTTTGCACACCTTGTTTGTGAGGTGAAAGACCTGGCAGACGAGCGCGCATACAGAGACAACGTACGTGTCCCACCCGTTCCTCGCTGCACAATGAGGGAATCTTGCTGCAGAGGCCGGAGATTTGGCAAGGGAGAGGAAGGCCTCAGAAAGGAGTTCTTTCCTTTCATGTCCTCCATGGATTCTGAGGACGGGCAGGGTCACCTTTTTCCGTCGCTGTTTTAGCGTTCCTGTTTAATAAAAACGACAAGGGCCGCCACAGTAGTGTTTTGGCCCCATCTCTGGCTATCGTCGACTTAGGGAAAAATGAAAATAAATCCAAGCATATTTAAAACAAAAACAAAACACTGCCCAAGTACAGTATTTTTCTCTCAAGGCCATTGGGACTGGACGCAATTTAGACCTTTATTTAGTTTTGGGATAAGATCATTTTGCCTTACACTAAAAGACAGTCACCAGTTGAAAATGTTATGACTGCAGTTCTATGCTTTTTAGAACATTTATTTCCAAATATAACTTATATAAATACACAGTAAATACATAATATTTAGTGTTCTATTTAAAACAAGATGTATGTTGATTTTAAAAACAAGACAGCAGATTGCATGCATACACTGCTTCATATTAAAAATAGTGTTAGTAATGAAGTAATTGTTTCAAGTGTAACTCCACCCTAATAATATACTGTAGTGTGATCGTATTGATTTCAATAATGTACAATTACTATGTGTTTTTCTGTAATAATTATCATTTATAAGAAAGCTTGTATCCCTTATACTTAATATTTTCAATTAGTAATATTTTTGTTAACAATAAATCAATTGTATTCTGATTTACCCAAATCTTCAGTACCAATCTGCTGACTGAATTTGCCTTTTAATTTCATGGGGGGGGGGGGGTTGACCTAAGCTCAGCAACCTTGTAAAAATTAAAAAGTATATTCAGACTGGGAAATCAGAACTGTTACCCAGACCTCTGACTTCTTTCTATTTGGCCTGCACAACTTGTCATCTTTTATCTTTTATTTGTTTTATTGTCATTTATTTTTAAAAATAACTCAAGGTGGCAAAATATGTATGTACTATTTCCTCCTATTTTTCCCACTACAAGCTGGGAGGTGGATTGGGCTGAAAGAGGGTCATTGGCACAAAGTTCACCAAGCCAACATTCATTTCTTTGATTGCTATGAGGTGTCCAGAAATCACCATACTAGTTTAATACATTATTATTATGATTGGTCACACAATTAGCCAGATGTTTAGACTGAGTTTAGCATTTTATCCACCTATTCAGTCCTTCCCAAAAACCTGAGTTAGGCAGATGTTTGATGGTGTAGGATATAAACTGTTGAAAGTAAAGCTGCCCTTGAGTCATGGTGATTTTGTAAATGCTGATGGTGTTCAAGTGGTGCTCCAGTTGTTCTGAGATTGAACCCAAGACATCTATTGCTATTGGTATTACCTTTGCTTTCTTTTGCCACAATTGTTCTATTTCTACTTGCAGGTTTTTGAATTTTGTTATCTTCTCCAGTTCTTCCTCTTCTATACTGCTGTCCCCAGTGCAGCTTGTCTAACAGTGCATACACATGTGGAACCCCCAGAACTGTATTCTGAACCGATTGTACCTTTTAAATACTTTTCAAGGCTAGCCCCAAATAGAGCGTGTTGCAATAATCCAAGTGGGAGATGACCAGGACGTGAGTGACTGAGCACATGGCCTCACAATCCAGAAAAGGGTACAATTGGCGCACTATGTGAAGTAGCCAAATTAGCCACAACTGCCAAATTAGTTTCAGAAACAAGAATGGTAAGCAAGAAAAGGGTTTTGCATAGAAATAGTTTTTGGACCTATATCAACAGCCATATCTACGTTGAGCATCCTACCATGATTATAGTCATGGTCATGGACACAAGATCATGGGATATTATTTTTTGGGAAATGACATTTTGATCCTTTTTTTCTCTTGCTAAATTGGTGCTATGGAGTAATCTAAATCTCAGAATTAATTTAAAGAAAACTATACACACCATTAACATCATCTACTGATATACTAGTTTAGACCATATAATCTCAGCCACAATCTTCACATATTTTTACATTCACACCTCCGATACAACCCTGGATATAGCTCAGTTCCCTTTTAGCAAAACTGCAATATGTACTGCTTTCCTATAGTCCTGTGTCCAGAAAGTCAGAGCTGATCCAGTGCAGGAAAAATAGATTTTTATTTTGATCTGCATTATGGCTTGCCTGGAGAAAACTCCAGCACTTCTAATATGTTCAGCTACTTGCACCCTGTGTATTAACTGCAGTCAGTAAGTTAAACTCTGTGGGCATCTTTTTTTGTAATGGAATTATTTGACTTGCTGCAAAAGTTGGAATCTATTGACATGTCAATGTGAGCTTAGCAAACTTTTACTGTTGACAGCAAGGCCTGGTAATCTGTGTCCTGTGGTTTTGGATAGTGCTATATTGCATATCCCGGATTTAGAGTCTTGCCTGATGCCGCTTGTCATGTAACTTCATTGTAAATCAGTGCTTTCTTTCGCCATTTTAAGAGGTTGTTCCACATATCTTAAAACAGCGAAAGTTGGGAAACACTGATTTACAATGTAGCTAATCATAACATACTGTCTGGCTCTTCTTGAAACCAGCTGACTGATTCAAAACTCTTGTTTAGCCAAAACAACCTTTCAAAATTATTGACATTCTGTGACAGAATTGTAAGTATGTACATTAACAAAATTGGGAATCAAGATTTAGTTCTCAGAATTTTTCATAAGGTTGAGAGTTAACTGAAACCATTCATGATTTCAAAATGGTCACCATTACAGTCCAGAAATCCTGGGTGTGGGGACTGGAATAATACCAATTGAACTATCACAATTATAAAGACAATTTGGGAACTTCTGTCAGGATTCCAGAATGTAGCCTCCCTGCTTTGCTTAGCCAACCTTGGCAACTTTTTAAGATTTGTGGACTTTCAACTTCCAGAATTCAACAACTGGCATGCCTGATCTTAAAAGTTGCCAAAATTGGACACCCTAGGCTTAGACTGAGAAAGCCTTGCAGAAAATCATAAAGATTGTCTGCTCGTCTGTGTGACATTTGTATTACTGATAGTCTTCAATATTCACTCATTCAGCAATCATTTGAAGTTACAATGGTGGTGAAAAATGGTCTTTTAACCAGTCCTTGAACTTTTGACTATTGCAGAGACCCCCTGGGTGAAACCAGGCTTAATAGCAGTAACTGTGAGAGGCATTTTGGAGTCTTAGTGGACAACCAGCTAAATATGAGCCAACAGTGTGCAGCAGCAGCCAAAAAAGCTAATGCAATCCGAAATTGTCTTAACAGAGGGATACAGTCAAGATCAAGGGAAGTACTAATACCACTCTATAAAGCCTTAGTAAAAACACACCAAGAGGACTGCATCCAGTTTTGTTCACCACATTACAAAAAAGGTGTTGAGACTCTAGAAAAAGTACAGAGAATAGCAACCAGGATGATTAGGGGACCGGAGGCTAAAACATACAACGAACGGTTGCAGGAACTGGGCTTGGCTAGTCTAGTAAAGAGAAGGACCAGGGGAAACATGATAGCGGTCTTCCAATATTTGAGGGGCTGCCACAGAGAGGAAGGAGCTATTTTCCAAGGCACCCAAAAGCCAGATTAGGAATAATGGATGGAAGCTGAACAAGGAGAGATTCAACTTGGAAATAAAGAGAAACTTTCTGACAGTGAGAACAATCAACCAATGGAACAGAAGTTGCCCTCGGAGGTTGTGGGAGTTCCATCACTGGAAGCTTTCAAGAGGAAACTGGACTGCCATTTGTCAGAAATGGTGTAGGGTCTCCTGCCTGAGCAGGGGATTAGACTAGATGACCGACATGGTCCCTCCCAATTCTGTTAATATGATAAAAATTCAAACCAATCCTCCTCCCAGAGGAGGCCCCCATAGCTGCTTTTCTTTGTCTTCCTCTGTTTCCCCTCTGCTGGGCTTGCCAACCCAGCCACACCTATGGGAAAACCCCACAGCTTTGGGGTTTTTTGCTGCACAACAGCCCTGGGGTTGCCTGCATACCTGCAAGCTCTCCCTCACCAGCAGCAACTGCCCCCAGCCCTGCCACACTTTGCCCTCCAATGCACACTTTCACAAACACCTTCATGCCTGCTGAATTCACACCATGCCTTGCCAGTCTCTCCTGTACCTCTCTTCTGACAGCAGCCACGTTCCTGCCTGCTAGCTTTCTTGCAAGCCACCTGGGACTTGGAACTTTCTGCCAGCTTCCACTGACTTTGTGTCATCCCGCCTCCACCTTCGGAGTCAGGATGGGCAGAGCAGGGGGAGAGGTAGAACAAGGGAGAGGGGGTTCAGAGAAAGACCAAGGGCCATCCCCTCATCATCCTAGGGCACACAGGGGAAAACGGAGAAGAGAGCAACACGGGTTGCGTAGCTTACGAGGGAGGAAAAGGCCCTGATTCCCTTCACAAGACACACTTGGGGATGGAGTTTAAAGGAGAGGCAGATGGGAAGGGCGGTTGTTGGGAACAATTGCTGAATATATCTAATGTTGGCTGCTGTTTTCATAGTTCCTGGCATCCTCCCAACTGGTTTGATTTGCTGCCATGTTACTTCACTTCTGGAACTCCATTGCCCTGCCGGATTTCTTACCTTATTTTGCTTTGTTGGATTTATAATTTAAAGTTTTCTGTTTACAACATTTACAACATGGAATATATGCAGCCAAAGGCTGTTGCAGGTTCATGGGAGAGTTTTTTTCTCCAGACCAGAAGGTAACCGGAACATTGGGGACAAAGTTGGAGCTAAAAAAGGGACCCATACTTATTCTCTGGCTGAGTTGCCTTTGTACCACACCCTGGGTCATTTTGAGTTGCCTTTGTGTCACACACCCCGGGTCATTATACTTTGCTTATTAGAAGCCAGTAAAAAGTTGCGATGGAGTCCTCACTTTTATCATTAGCAATGGAACTGCTGTGACTGTGGTTGTAAAATGATGGTGTTTTGTAACATGTTACACTTTATAAATTTATCATTTAGTGAAGGACATTCCAGTTCCAGTTAAGGTCACTACCTGTACTTGTTTAATTTGGATTTCCTTTTATGGACCACACCATTTTGCTTTAAAGAAATAAAGGAGAATTACAAAGAAGTTAAATGGGCTGCCTTAATATAACTTGCTCAACTCCCTTTTCTAGGTTCACACAATACGTTTAGTTATAACTGAACAGGGCTGGATTGATAGTGAGTTTAAACAAATATAGCTTTAACAAACTGCCCAGTGTTCCCTAATCGCTGCAGAGGTCTGCTAATCCATAATAACAATAGACACCCAATGATGTGATACACTGTTAAGGAGTTACCTGTTTTCTTAACCCATATGTAGTTTTTGACTGACTGGTTTTCTTCCTAGTATTCCTTCCAGTAGTATCAATAAAGGAGACAGTTGGACAGCTAAAGCAGAGGACAGCAGCACTGAGCTGATTTGGGGGGAAAAAACTAAGCAGGATTGGATATATTTAATCCTTGGAGGGCGGCTTGTTAAAAAAACTCCAAGGCTTTTCGCCCAGACTGGAAAGTAAAGAACACCCCTTGGAAGAAGACAATGGAAATCTGTTCTGAATTATTGCCAAGAAAACGTAAATGTCCCAGAAGACAAATTCAAGAGTATATGTTTATCTGTCTGTCTGTTGCCTCTAAGCAACATGGGAGCCATGTAAGTTAAATAAATAAGTAAATAAAATAAAATCTTGTTGTTGTCTAACCAAACTGAGAGCCAAAAATTTGTTGATATAATGTCGACTATACAGAATTCTATAAGTAGATTCAAATCTTCCAGAATCATTTGATATTACCATGGTTAGCAATGGGACAAAGGCCCAGTGAGGAAATGGCAAGAGGCTGAGACAGAGAAGGAGAAGAGAGGCTATTGGTCATATAAAGGCTAGATAAGTGTTTATAAACGTTGGCAACTTTCAGATGCATGGACTTCAACTCGCAGAATTCCATAGCAAACCTTGCTGGCTAGGGAATTCTGGGAGTTGAAGTCCCCACATCTGAAAGTTGCCAACATTTACAAACTGGGCTGAACTAAGGGGGAGACAGTTTCCCCACTTGGTATTGTTTTTCAGGAATATAAAAACAAAGAGAAGCATTATGCCTCCAATATGCTGGATGCACCTATTTATTATTTTAAAAACTCCTTCAATATCCAAAAAGAAGCCTACATTTTCAACCCCGCCTCACCAGTGGCCTTGCTGCCTTTGGATATGCTTTTCCCCTGAATAAGGTTCACAGTCACAACACCTTCTTTATCCAGGACAGTTGTACCAATAAGTTGGTTGAATAAGCATCGATATATCAACAATTTGGCTTGATAAACATTGTTTCTTTGTTCTTAGCAAATAACCAATTTATATTTTGATCTTGAACTCTTGACTCTTATGTGCGTTGAAATATGCAACCGTGATGAGGAATAACTTCTAAAACAATTTTTTTTTTCAGAGCAAGGCAACACTTCCTTTCTTTTTTTATTCAAAAAGGCCCTGGTGGCAGGAATATAGTGTAAAAATCATTGGAAAAACTAAAAGGCATTGTTACATATTGGAATATACACTTTGTACAAAAAAAAAAATACACATCACGAGCAGTTCTTTCTTTTTGTTTGAGGTTCATCTGCAGAAGGTGATGTCTCAATAATTCATAGGTCCTGGGATCTGAACATTGAGACCCCCATAGTCCAACATGTACATCGGCCATTGCTGCAGGGAAAAGCAAAAAGAAAAAGGCATTACAAACAGCCTATCCAGAGGAAGAAATGTAAACAATTCAACATGGAGCAACTTCTGCCTTGAGTGAAGACTCTGGACATAGCTATATCTAAGGAAGCCTTGGTTGTTACCGGTCGCTTAGAGCAGGGGTCGCCAACCTTTTGGACCACAGGGACCATCAAACTCAGGGATAGTTTCTTTAACTTTTACATTGTTTTTTGTAACCCTGAGTGATGTTTTTACCTATCTTCATCACCAGGGAGAAATATCTAACTTGTTCTATTTGGAACTCATCAAATATAAGTAGGCATTGATCCTACTGTAGGTCATGTACACCTGTAGAACTATATCTACCTCACCAGTTTCAGATGTGTTCTAAATCCAGCTGTGTTTTGCTTTCTGCTCTAAATACTGGAATACTACTATTCATACATTTCTTAATGTAAATATATGCATTTAAAGTTTTAATGCTGAGCTGCTTTGCAGAATTTTCCACAGGGAGGTGGTCAAAAAAGGCAAATTAGCAACTGTAGAAAGTTAGTCCTCGACTTACAACCGTTCATTTAGTGACTGTTCAAAGTTAAAATAGCACTGAAAAAAGTGACTTATAACCCTTTTTCACAATTGCAACCTTTCCAGCGTCCTCATAATCATGTGATCAAAATTCAACTACTTGGCAATTGGTACAGCTTTATAACAGTTGCAGTACCCTGGGCTCATGCAATCATCTTTTGCGACGTTCTGGCAAGCAAAGTCAGTGGGGAAGCCAGATTCACTTAACAACCAAGTTACTTACTAACTTGGTTAGTACAGTGACTGCAGTGATTCGTTTAACAAATGTGGCACGAAAAGTCGTAAAATGGGGCAAAACTCACTTAACAATGGAGAATGGAGAATCTCCATAGACACTCACTTAACAAATTTTCCCCTTAGCAATATAAATTCTGGGCTCAATTGTGGTTATAAGTCAAGGATGATCCAAATAAAAAAATGAGCTGGGCATTGGCTGCAATCATGACTGCCATCTTGGCTTTTTATGAGCCTCGGTGGCGCAGTGGTTAGAGTGCAGTGTTGCAGGCTACTTCTGCTCACTGCCGGCTGCCTGCAATTTGGCAGTTTGAATCTCACCAGGCTCAAGGTTGACTCAGCCTTCCATCCTTCTGAGGTTGGTAAACTGGGGACCCAGATTATTGGGGGGCAATAGGCTGACTCTATAAACCACTTAGAGGGCTGTGAAGCACTGTGAAGCAGTATATAAATCTAAGTGCCATTGCTACTGCTATTATTACCTTCCCCACAAACACCTCTATGTTCCTTTGCCTTATAAGCAAAGCAGAAATATAAAGTTCTCCTCCCCTCTCCTCCAGAGATGTAGGATTCTTCTCCTCCTCTACCATCGCTCTCTTTCTTTGCTGCCTTTCACTAGGGGGAATCCCCATCCTGACCTTTTCACTTGCTGGACAGCACCGCTGCCTTTGCCTGACAGCCAGAACTGGCAGTGCTGCTGTTCTCCAACATGCAGAGAGGTAAAAACAAGGACTGCTGCGATAAGAGGCAGCAGAAGCTACAATAGGAATATTTGTTTTGTAGACTGTATCTTCTGCAAAGTCAGCTGTCCTACTGGAGCCACACACCCAAAAAGAAAACACTAGCTGGTAGGAAGAGCTCTGCCTTCTGATTACAGATTAACAGAATTGGAAGGGACTTTGGAGGCAGGGGTGGGATGCTGCCAGTATAACAACCGTTTTGGTGATTGTGCGCTATGCGCACGCCTGACACATACTGTGCGCATGTGAACAGTGATGCAAAAATCCTTACCTGCTGTTACTTTGGAGGAGTAACACAGCTGAGTAGCAGCAACACGCTCTTTTGTGCTGATCAGCTGAGACGAAAGAAGTCAGTACAGCGGATGCCTTTGAAAATAGCTTGACCCCCTCCTCTCTGTGGCAGCCCCTCAAATATTAGAACTCTGCTATCATGTCTCCCCTGGTTCTTCTCTTCACTAGACTAGCCAAGGCCAGTTCCTGTAACCGTTCCTCATATGTTTTAGTCTCCAGTCCCCTAATCATCCTGGTTGCTCTTCTCTGCACTTTTTCCAGAGTCTCAACATCTTTTTT
>BHFT01027393.1:0-22108 GCA_004320025.1 Laticauda laticaudata
ACCATCTGAAAGTCTCTTTCAGCCCTATGATTTTATATTCTAATGGCAAGTCTATTTTCATTTTCATTCCAATTTCCAAGGGAATTTAACCTCATCAGAATAAAAAGAGGATTGTGCAGTTGAGGTGGACAGACCCAAGATAAAAAGTGGATGCAACAAATGATAATTCAAAAATAAATACCACAGCTAAACACCTCATGCGAAACTAACAGAACACTGCTAACCAAACCTATTTCAGTAGGATGCAAGGGACAAAGATACAGCAATTAAGGAGCCTATAGTCACCCACGTCACCTGGTTATTGGAAACCTTGTTCATGGAAAATTCGATCCAGAGCCCTGGCTAATGCACCCACAAAGCCCAAACTATGTCTTAAGATACATCGACGACACATTTGTGATTTTGGCCCCATGGGAAAAAGAAAACGCTAAACAATTTCCTAACACACCTAAACAGCACACACTCCAAAATCAAGTTTCACCATGGAAATTGGAAATAAACAAGCTACATTCCTTAATGTACTAATTAGATGAGACAGGTGGGCACACTAGGAATACACCGCTCGTATACCACGAAGAAAACAAACACCAAACGTGCCTCAACGCCCCAAATTCCCAACACCACCCAGCACAAGATAAATTCGTGGGGCGAAAACACTAATTACCAGGAACCAAACGCCTGGCAGATAAGACACATATAAAGACTGAATTATGCACCCTGGCTGAAATATTTGACAAAAGCCAATGGCTTCGCAAAAAAACAAAAATGCACCCAAACGCTGCCTGATCACAAAAACCACACCCAACACATAATGGGAGACCTTAGAAAGACCAAAAAGACCTATGAACAGCTGTTCGTTGCCCTACATAAGACGGCATACTACAGATAAATCAGTAAGATACTACCACAGGCATCACATCAAGACTGCCTTTCAAACAGAAAAAAAAAAAAAATAGCAGCCATTTCCTTAAGAATACCCCAAAGATAAAATTGACTGGAAAACACAAAGGCACATACGAAAGTTTCCCTGTGCATCATGGCCTGGCCACATACATTGGACAGACCCAATAGAAGAAATTAAGTACCCGCCTGGATGAACACAAAAATGCAGTAAAAATGCTGGAAACACACCCTCCTTCACTAGTCCAACCACATGAAAAGCCCACAGGTTCACTACATCAACTCAATGGCACCAAAACCCTAGCCACTATAGAAAACCCCAGCCACAGAAATCATCAGAGAAGCCATAGAGACCGAAAAAAGACCTGAAAGCATGAATAGAAGAGATGATCACCAGGACTGTCAATCATCTTGGAATCACTTGCACTCTCAAATTAGGAAAGATCTCTACACCACTAAGCCAGCAACGCTGGCACAAACCAGACTCCCTCTGATACCTCCAGCTCCAAAACACACCCCAACCAGGGCACCCAGATGAACCTAGCTTACCTAATAGACTATAGCCATCCTTGTCACGCTTGCATGAAAGCCTCAGATACAGGGAACACAGTGGTCTGGCCTCCCAATCAAAGCCAACAAACAACAGAAGAAACCAGAAACACCAAGTCAAACAAAACTCCCAAGTCCTATAACACAGACCAAGACTCCCAACCAATAGGATGCAGAAAAAAACATCCTGGCCACAATAATAGGCTAGCCTCAAATTCAAAACCATTACATGACTGTGGAGATTCTGAGCCCACATACAAACTCAAATACCAGAAAGCCTGATGATGGCAGATGAGTTCTGCTTGAAACGTTGCTACAACTTTAAAAGCACTGCAATGCGTGGGATATACCCCGAAGGAGCTGAACAGCACTATGTAGGTTATATATATATATTATATATATATACCTTATATATATATATATACTATATAATATATATATATATATATATATATATTATATATATATATATATTACACATACAACATATATACATATATATATATAATAGATAGTATGAATATATATATATATACTATATATTATTTATATATACTAATATACGTCCGTTACAGAAACTTACAATGAGCTACAAACTTTAACAGAGACTACTCAATGACGTCGGTTGATCAATACCCGAAGGAAGCTAAACAGCACAAATGTAAGTACCCGCGAGAGCTTAAATATATATATATATTAACACTATATATCACTACTATATGTATATAATATATTATATATATATATATATATTATATATATATATTTGTTTTTTAAGCTCTCGCGGGTACTTCATTTGTGCTGTTTAGCTTCCTTCGGGTATTATCCCACGGTCATTTGTAGTTCTGTTAAAGTTGTAGGCTCATTGTAGTTCTGTTAAAGATTGCTAGCAACGTTTCAGCAGAATTCATCTGCCATCATCAGCGTATCTGTATGGAAAGTGTGTCTCACAGTTCCGTCTGTCTTCAAATTTGAGGCTGGTCTATTCTGATTGGCTAATTAACTTGGGTTCTGTGTTCATTGGACTTGGAGTTTGTATTGAGGTGTTTCTGGTTTCTTCTGTCTGTTTTGTGGCTTTAATTGGCTGGCCAAGCAACTCTGTTCTTGTGTTTGGAGGCTTGTCAATGCCAACTGGCTTCGCTGGTGAAAGGACGGCTTAGCTCTTCATCAAGCCAGCTGGGTTTTCACCTGGGTGCCTGTGGGGGGTGTTTGAGTTGGAGGCGCATTCAGAGGGAGTCTGTCTGTTGCTTCAGGTGTTTGCCCTAGCTTGTGGTGTGGAGATCTTTCTAGTGTGTGAGAGTGGCAGGCTTCCAATATGATTGACTCGTCTGCTGGAAACCCCAGCCACATGAATCATCAGAGAGAGCCATAGAGATTTGAAAAAAGACCTGACAGCATGAATAGGAAGAGATGATTCCAGCAGACTGTCAATCATTTGAAGCCTGCACTCTCAAATAGAAAGATCTCACACCAACAAGCTAGGCAAAACAACCTGAGCCACAGGACAGACTCCCTCTGATGCCTCAAACTTCAAACACCCCCCACCAGCACCCAGGAAACCCAGCTTGCTGATATGACTAAGAGCAGCCCATCCCTTTCACACAAAGCCAAGCTGCACTTGAAAAGCCCCCAACACAAGAACAGAGAGTGCTGGCCAGCAATTAAAGCCACAAAAACAGACAGAAGAGAAACCAGAAACACCAAATCAATCAAACTCAAGTCCAATGAAAACAGACCCAGGTTTAATAAGCCAATCAGGAATAGACCTCAAGCCTCAAATTTGAAACGAGGAATACTGATGAGACACACTTCCTACAGAGGGCCTGATGATGCAAGATGAGATTCTGCTGAAACGTTGCTACACACTTTAACAGAACTACAATGAGCTACAACTTTAACAGAACTAAACAATGAACATGGGATTAAATACCCGAAGTAAGCTAAACAAGCACATATTATATATATATGTATATATGTATATATATATATATATATATGGTGTGGTTGTGATATGTGTGTGTGTGTTTGTGTATATACATATTATATTATATATATATATATATATATATTATATATATATAATATTATATATATATAATAATATATATATATATGATTTGTCTTTGTTGAGAACCTTCCTGTTCTTTTCTAACTTTCCTCTCTTTCCCTTTCTCACCAGAGTTCTATCGGCCTCACTTCAGCCAGGGCTTTAAAGAGCCTTTAAAGAGCATATTTGTTCTAAATGTTGAAATAAAAATGATTTACTATAGTCAAGTTAAATACTGAATAGAATAGAATAGGAATAGAAATAGAATAGAAGACAGAACAGAAACAGAACAAAACAGAACAAGAATAGAATATCTTTATGGCCAAGTGTGATTGCCTAGGGAATTGTCTTGGTGTTAAATACTCTCAGCTATACAAAGAGAAGAAAAAGCATACATCGTCAGGAGTTTGAGAATCATAACTGTACAAAATTTAATGATAGTCATGGGGTACAATCAACAATCAAATCATACCAGGAACAGTTTAATAAAAATCATAAGGAACAAAGTTAACAGTCTAATCACAAGTGGGAGGGGATGGGTGATAAGGAGTGAGGAAGATTAACAGTAATACGTAGTTACACTTTCGTAAATAGTGCACAGTTATGTTAAGGGAATATTTGTTTAGCAGAGTTGATGGCTTTCAGGAAAAAAAACTTCCTTTGTGTCTTGTTGTTCTGGTGTGCATTTTGCTCTATGGCGTTCATTTATGAGGGAAGGAGTTGAAACAGTTTATGGTCCGGGGATTGCGAGGCGGTCTGCAGATATTTCAAGCCTCTTTTTGAACTTGTGCAGTATACAGGTCCTCGATTGAAGGCAGTCGTGGCTAGTAATTTCAGTTTTTGCTGCAGTCCTAATTATCCTCTGTAATGTCTGTGTTGTTTCCTGTTGGGTATGCAGAACCAAACTAGTCAGTTATAGAGGTGCAGATGCATAGACTATTGATATTGATAGACCAATAGGAGGGAAGGACCAGCTCATTCCACATGTGATTATAAATCATTAATCTCTGTAGTCCAGATCATGTGCACCTGCAGGGTTTAGAGGGCTTCATCAAAATCAAATGATGAATACAACATCACAACAGAATATTCCTTTTATATACCTATACAATATTACAATGTCTATAGAAATGACACAATACTGCTTTTGATCTTTGCCAAATCTTGACTGATTCCTATGGCCATCTTTGTCTGTAGCCTTGCACTTTCACCTCACTCTGGTAGAATATCTCAGAGAATACAGGGATGAAACTAATTTCTTGATTTGTCTACCACACTTCTCAAGCTTTCAGATCATCCATTCTAAAGTTCTTAGTATAGGACTTGTCTTCAGCATTACTCCTTCTAGATAGGTCATATCTCTTAGGCAACTGAAAGAGTTGGTACTTGCATGCCACCAAGTTCTTAAAAGATGTTACCTTTAATATTGGATGTTCCAGAGGACAGATATATCATTAAACTAGCTATATACCCATGCTTCGCAACGAAATTATGTGATTGGGCTTACTTTTGGGGGCGGAAAATAAGGAAAAAAAATGTGCCTCTGCTTACCAGTATCCATTGGTATTTATCTGGCTAGCATCCTGTCAGTGTATGAGAGAGTTGAGGGCTGTTTGGAAATTGAAGCAGTATTTGCTGTGTGAGCAAGGAGACAGCAAGGAGCCTGGGCATGGCTGAGCTCAACTGTTCTGTACTAAAGCTGGTTGCTGCTGTGAAACTAAAATTGAAACTGAAATTCCTCTCCTCTGCTTGTGTTTTGCATTTGGAACAGATTTCTTTTCAGGTGGGGAGGGGGAGTAGAACTCTTTAACATCAGAGCAAAATAATAACATATGAAATACTAATGCTTTGATGGTCATTTTGAAANTATTTTGCTTTTATATATAGATTCCAAAGCTGGCCCTATATTTAAGGGAAATGGAGCAACACCTTGGAGCAACTAACTCGCGTAGTAGAAGACTGGAGCAATGGACTTCCCAGTTCAATGCAATTACTTCATTGGATTGGTCCCTTGATCGGGCAACCAATCAATTGTTATTTGGCTAATGGGCAGTGGTAGAGTTAGCACCAATGAAGAAAATAATGAAGCCCTTTCTTATCTCAATAGCAAGCTCAAGGTGGAGCTGACTCTACAGAAATCCTTCTCTAGGCTTCATTCAAAGTTTCAGGATATCTTGAGCAAGTAATGAAAATACATTGGGGGGATGTGCCTTATTTTCTTATAGTCTTTAGACTTTTCAGAAATACCATGCAATTCAGTATCTCATGGAGCACAAGAGCTTGTTACCCTGGACATTGGGGAAATGGAATTTCTTGTCCAGTTTCCATTCCATCATATGAAAGACAAACTGCTTCTGAACTTTGTTCAAAACAGAAGAAAACCGCAGGGATGTTTTCAAAGATAGAATGATGAGGTGACTTGAATGAGAGAGGTGGCTTTGTGATAAGGTGACAAGTAGAATAGATGGATGTCTTGTCTTGAACTGCACACTCATCTCATCTGTGGCTTCCTACTGTTAAATTCAATCTGATGGAAAAAACGTAAGTTCTCACAGGGCTTTTTCAATGGTGGTGCCACTCTCACTACTAAGCAGATGTCCTGTTCTTAAGAAACTGTGGAATAATTTCTCCTTCTAGGACAAATTAAACAAATGCTCTACTGAGCATCTACAATTTTGATAGGAAATTTTAGAAGACTATTTGTACATAGCATCATTTCTTCAAAATAGCAATAGCACATAGACTTGTATACTGCTTCATAGTAGTATATAAGCTTTACAGCCCTCTCTAAGTGGTTTACAGAGCCAGCATATTGCCCCCAAAAATCTGGTCCTCATTTACTGACCTCAGAAGGATGAAGGCTGAGCACCTGATCCTGGTGATTTGAACTGCCAAATTGCAGTGTAACCGACAGTCCAGCAGAAACCTCAGTATTGCACTCTAAACACTGCACCACCCAGAGTTTATGAAGAATAGCTGGCGAATATTCTTATTGAGTTTAGTTTACTTTATTGTCATTCACCTCGTACAACGAAATTCAAACACCATCTTCAGTGCACATCATGACCATGATCATGAAAATAAACACGAACACCGCATTCTTCACCCTCCACACATTGTACCGAAAACTGAAATCCTGATGATGCTGATAGGCATTAATCAAGGCAACTACCATATTTGATGCTGATAACATCTCTATCATACTTCTGAAAATGTTATCAGTAAATACAAAAATCTCTCTCTCTCTCTTCCCCCTCCTCCCTCCTCCCTCCCTCCCTCTCTCTCTTCTCTCTCTCATTTTGAGCTACCCAATTTGACACACTGATAAGCCTGGCAAAATGTTATGCTTTCCTCAATCAAACACCAAAAAATGCCAAGCTTTTATTATATTTGTTCTTCTACAAATCCTGTTCAAATATTTCAGTGTGCAAAACTCCTTATTTATTCCATCAAAGAATAACAACAAGAGTAATACATTATCTGTAGGGTTAGAATGGCAGCATCATGTATACACTCACAGTGGTCCGTGTGGTCATCACCTGGTGGTTCTTTAATTTATTCTGGAAATGCATCTTGTGATTATACCCCTGCTTGATGGATTTTTTGGAAATTATGAACTGTGTCATATAATTTCACTAGAAATTCCAAGAAGTACACCTGTTATTGCTGATGACCAGAAAAAGTGGTTGAGAAAGTTTCGAGGAAAGGAAAAAGCTTAAATCAGCAAATGACTTAATACCTGTAACTTTATTCCACTTCCCTTGTAGGCCTTTAGAAGATTATTGTTCAATGCAATTTTCTTAGCAAAAAGTGTAAAACCTTCTCCTTTTCTTTTCTGAAGTTCCATAAAAATTCCTTCCCTTTTTGCACAAAAACAGAAGTTATTTCATGAAATGGAAAAGGTTGCAGTGAGTTTGGAATTTCAGAATGAGCTGATGTCCTCCAGGAGTATTTATTGTTTATCTTATCCTGCCTTTATTATGTTTCTTACAAATGAGCAAGGTGAGAACAATCCAATACACCTTGCCTCCTCCTAATTTCCCCCACAAAAAAATATTGTAGCAGGTGAGGCTGTAGAAGATAGAGAGATGTGCGGCCCAAATCACCCTCCTGGTTTTTCATGCCTGAGGCAGTACTAGAACCGCATACCTTTCCTGTGCATTGCGCCAAAGTCACCCAGCGTTTTTGTGGCTAAGGCAAGCCTTGAATTCACAGTCTCCTAGCCTTCTAATCTGGTGTCCTGAACCAATTCCTCTTTTTTTGACAATTCCCAACCTACCCCATTATGACAATTTCTCAAATTAATTTTCCATCAGTGTTTTACAATACGAAAGACACAAACGCACAAACACACACTTAAAGATGGATTATATCAATCTTACCAAGTACAAGTATCCTCGATTTTTATGACCACAATTGCCCAAAATATCTGTGCGAAGTGAGTTAAGTAGTTTTGTCCCATTGGTATCTTCTTGCCTACATTTGCTTCAGTGATCACTGCAGTTGTTAAATGAGTAACCATGTTGTTTAAGTGAATCATGTTTCCCAGTGACTTTGCATGTCAGAAGTCACGAAAAGGTGATTCACATTACTCTGGGACCACTGCAACCAACATAAATATGAGTCACTGCCAAGCCTCTGAATTTTGATCACGGTCATGAAGATGCTTTAACAGTCATAAGATGAAAAATGCTCATTAAGTCACTTTATTTCAGTAGCTGTTGTAACTTTGAATATCACAAAGTAAACTTTGTAGCGGGGATGAGGACTACCTGTTGAGATCAGACAGGAAATAAAGCCAGATGTTGTAAGCTAGGTATATCTTTATTCGTAAAAGCGTATTAACTTAAATCTTGCCACTTTGGAGTACATTCTCCTGCTCAGGGGTGGCATTCAATTTTTAACAACTGTTCTGTGGCGTGCTTAGTGGTGGCGGGCTTGGTGGTCATTTGACTGATACATGCGTTGTGGTCATATTATTGGCTGGTGTGTCCAACTCAATATCACTCACATTAGCATGCATCGCCTCCTCCTGGCCTCTCATGCTGTGGAATGGCCTGCAAACATTGGAAGGTGAAAAATGTCATAAGTCACTTTTTTCAGTGCCATTTGTAACTTCTGAATGTCACTCCACACAAGCGCAAATTCCAGCAAAAGCAGAGAAAAAAAACTCCAGAACGTTCCTGAGACACGAAATCTAGTCCGCAGATGTAATTAGGTTTAACAGAGAGCAGTTCTGTAAGCAACACCAGAATGTATTCCTTCCTTGCCCTTCCTTACAGATAGGCCAGTAATTTCTCTCACAACCCAACCGGTTCTCCAAACTGCTTAGAATGTTAACAACCGGTTCTAGCGAATAGGTGTGAACTGGTAGAATCCCACTCCGGCTCCTGCTGTCTCCTTCACAATCAGAGGAACTGGACAGTGGTGGCATTCTACCGGTTCAGACCAGTTCTGCAGAATGATGAGCGATGTAGCAACGAGCAGTGGAGAACGAACTGGTTCTCTTGGCCGCTCTGCTGTTGGGGCCACCCATCCACTCGGGCTCCCATACTAACCTTTATCCTCTGAATTTTCATGGCACAGAAGAGTGCCACGTGGCAGCTGCTGAAGTGACCGGGATCGTGCAGGCTTGCAGGAGGTGAGGTAGAACGCCTCTATGTCTCCACAAACACCTCTGCGCCTGCGCAAAGTGCGTGTTTGGCACGCGCATGCACGCAAAGTGTGTGCACGTGTTCAAAGCGTGCCCACCAAGCCACACCCACTGAACCGGTGGTAAAAATATTTGAATCCCACCATTGGAACTGGATGTAGTCTACCATTAAGGAATCTATTTTATCCTTTTAAAATCTCCAACATTACATAAAAATGATCCCCAAATCATGGCTTCACCTATTATAGGAAGTGGCCTGGGAATCCAAAATGGATCCTGAATGCTGCTCAGGTCTCTTTTTAAATATAAAGGGGTTTTTTTTTTAACTTACTGATTGATTTGATTTATATAACTGCTTAGTGCTGAATGCAGAAAAAGAATTAAAAACACATAAAAAAAATAAGAGGTATGAAAATAACAAACAGCTCTATTGGGACTGCACAAAAGATTTANTTTATATAACTGCTTAGTGCTGAATGCAGAAAAAGAATTAAAAACACATAAAAAAATAAGAGGTATGAAAATAACAAACAGCTCTATTGGGACTGCACAAAAGATTTAAAATACTGTAACATTCAAGTGGATTCACAAATTGCCTGAGCTCAGGGCCTGCTAGATTATAAGTATTATAAAGAAATTATAAAAATTATAAGACCTAGAAAGATTGTAGTGCTGATTAATAGGCAAGCAGAAAATGGATTAATCTGAATGAAGAGCTTTTCATGCTGAAGACCATACAATTCCCTTTGTAAAGGTGAACAGATGAAGTATTTGGTGATCTTGACTAGAGTGAGGCAAGCAAAGTAAAGCAAGATGTTTACTTCACTTCACTCTTAGAAACAAGGGAGCCATGTTGCTTTTTGAAGCACTTTCAGGTAGTGGGAGCTTCTCTCAAGCCTTCATCAAACCTCTCAAAGATATGCCCCACTGATTAATAAATATTAAAATGGGCTATTGTTGGATTTGGGTGGATATCCCTGAGGAGGTTTTGTCTTCTTGCAAACCAGCATCTTCATAATTTGCAGTCCAACAGAGCTTTTATGTTACAGAAGTTATAATTTGCTAGCAGGGTTCTTGATACCTCATTGTAAACTGAGGTAAGATGTTCTTCTTCCCTCTACTCACCCGACTTGTAATTCCCTGACAATTTTTTTTTAATGTACATGGGCTACAAAACTAAAGATTAAATGTCTAGGAACAGTTCTAAAGCTTATTTGAAGATTACATAAAGGCCAAATAACATATATTTGGTAATTCAGTTTTGTTATGGATCCATTCTCTCATCCGTTATTATAGCAAGAGCAATAGATGATTTTAGCATGCCATGTAGTAAAATAATCTCTTTTAAGGCCCTGTCACACTGCCCAATGGATGCAAAACGGACACAATGGACGAGCAAAATGTTCCATCCATTGCCGCCTCTCAAAAGGGGCAAAAATTTGCATAACCGGAGCAGATAACATGGACGGGGGGAGGTGCAGGGTGGATGGAAAGCAGATGCGGAACGGAAGCCTAGTGATTTGAAGCGGAGGGAGTGGATGGCAACATCCGCCAGGGCTTCCGGCGGCTCAGCAAAGCGGACGCGGAACGGATACAGCGGATGCCAGAGCGATGGCCACAGGGATGAAGCGGATGCACAGCGGAAGCCTAGCAGATGCACAGCGGAAGCCTAGCGGATGCCTTGCGTTAATTGCGCATGCAGAGAGAGTGCATTGCGTCAGCCCCCGCGGATATAACGAAGCAGCTCGGAAGCAGGTCACCATTCAGAGGAAAGACCTGCTTCCAGACACAATGACTGCCTTGCCTGTCCTGCCTCATGTCTGCCTGCATGTCTGCCTGCAAGCCTTGCTGCCAGCTTGCTGCCAGCCTTGCTGCCAGCCTTGCTGCAGCCAGCCTGCTGCCAGCCTTGCTGCTGCCTACCTGTAAGCCTTGGTTCATGCCTGCCTGCCAGCCTTGCTGCCTGCCTACCTGCCAGCCTTCCTGCCAACCTTCCTGCCAGCCTTGGTGCTGCCTGCCTGCCAGCCTTCCTGCCAGCCTTGGTTCATGCCTGCCTGCCAGCCTTGGTGCTGCCTACCTGCCAGCCTTCCTGCCAGCCTTGCTGCCTGCCTCCCTGCCAGCCTTCCTGCCAACCTTCCTGCCAGCCTTGTGCCTGCCTGCCTGCCAGCCTTGGTGCATGCCTCCCTGCCAGCCTTCCTGCCAGCCTGGTTCCTGCCAGGCTCCCTGCCAGCCAGCAACCCCACAACCATGCTGAAGCACAGCAAGCCTCAGCCATCTGCTGCCAGCCCTTGCAAGAGGGACAGGGCTACCATCCCGCCCCTGGCCCCACTCTGGTTCTGCTGAGGCTTCTGCAGCAGCGGGCTCGCTCTTCTGGGCGCTGGGGCTTCTGCTGCTTCTGCTTCTGGAGGAGCTGATGACAAGCACTCCAGCACCAACCACCTCCACAGCACCTGCACCCTTCCACCCCTGAGACTGAGCGACAAGAGGATGGCCAGAGACTCATTTTTGTCTTATAGCTTGTGTTAATAAAAGTCTATTTTTGATTCACACACTTGCTTCATTTTCTTTTTTTTTAATAAAGTCTTGCTGGAAACTTTTAGAAAATGGTTTAAGCCTTTGCATGCTTGTGGGATGGGTTGATAGATAGCTGTGGGATGGGCAGACTACCTTGGTGGCAGGGAACCTTTGGGAGGGTAATAGCTGTGGGATTAGATAAACCTCCAGTGCAAGCATAGATGGGACTGTATGGTCCACCCTCCCAGGTGCCACACCTATGGCCCTTATTATCAATAACAATATAATTCAATCATCCACACATGTCAAAATAAACACAACTCTTTATTAAATGCCCTGTTCATTTGTAGGGCCACTCAACATACATGGCCCAATCTCATCAGTGTGATGAGACAGGCTGAAGGAAGCATCCATTAAGCATCTATCATCCTGTCTTGCCACTTCCACCGCTCCAGCTGGGGAGTTGCACCAGTGTTTCAGAAGGTTGCACTGCTTCTTCCCTTCACGTGAGGCTTTGTTGGGCCATGCACATCCTCAGTGTCTATCAGGTTTCGCCCTTGCCTCTATTCCCCAGGCTCCATGTCCCCATTGCCTTGCTGAGGTCCACAGACCTGTTCTGCAAGACTGTGGTAGCGGTGCGCATAGATTGTGCAGGATGCAGCAAGCTTCCATGATCCTCCTCATGGTCTGTGGGTGATGCTGCATGGTGGTGAGAAGTACCTGGAACCTGTTGGCCAGGATGCCAAAGGTGTTCTCCACCACCCGCCTTGCCCTGGACAGCCTGTAGTTGAAGATCCTGTCTTCACGGGAGAGGTATTTGGAGATGTAGAGCTCATGAGGTAGGTTGTGAGGGGAAGGCGTCATCCCCCACGATGAAGTAGGGCACATTTTGTGTGCGTTGGCAAGGGTTCTGGATCTGGAAGCCACACGATGAGGTTGCTTCCCAGCTCCTCCTTGAGGTGACTGCATTGTATACCTGGGCATCTGAAGATGAGCCGCTGCCTAAGCATCATGAGTACATGAACTTGTAGTAGCATTGTACCATGGCGAAGAGGATGATGCTGAAGAAGCCCTTGTAGTTGAAATAAGTGGAGCCGACTTTGGCTGGCGCTTTGCAGCCACATGCTTGCTTATCGATGGCTCCAACGGGTGTGGGAAGTTGCACCTCTTGTTACATACCACTGCTCTGCAACTTTCTTCCATCCTTCTTCAGTGGAGGGGCACTGGAGGAGCTCCTCCTTGTATTCTTCTGATGAGGCCTGCACCACTTTCTGACACAATGCTGATGGTGTTGTGTGGCACCCTCCAGCTGTACTGCATGCTCCTGTAGGTGGTCCCTGAGGCCAGGTGGCACAGAGTGAGTGCCACCTTGAGCCCAGGTTCCAGGCTGGGCCGGAAGTTGGTGTTTGTCTTGGTCAACCTGGGTATCAGGCTGCTGCACACTTCGTCAAACATGGCTGGAGCCATCCTCATGAAGTTCTGGAATGCTGAGTGTCTTCGCTCCTGAGCTCCGCCATCAGCTTGTTGTACAGTCCGTCCTCTGCTCTTATGGCGAACCATCTTCATACCCAGACGCTTCTTTGGCCACCCCTTTTTCTTCTGTAGTAGAGTTCACAAGCCTGTAGAGATGGCTTCGCACTGTTGCAGAAGGATGGTGCGCTCCAAAATGACTGTGTTACGATCCAAACGGTGGACATGACTGGATGCTGTGGAAGAGGAAGAGGAAGAGGCAGATGAAGGCTGCAGAGGTCCCGCACCGCAGGGGCTGCTGTTCTGAAAGTGAAGATCCAGATGTGTTTGCTCTCCTTTTTATAGGCAGTATAGGTGTCCCTTTGCATCCTCTAGGCATCCTCTAGGCATCCTGCAGACATCCTTAATATCCGAGATAGGTCCCTCTGCGAATGTTTTTTCCGTTTTAAATGCTTTGTTTCCGTGCTGCATCCGCTAGGCATCCGATCTGGCATCTTGTTCCGCATCCGTTCTGCTCCATCTCCTAGCGTCCGAGCGCGATGCGAGTTTGCGCGGATGTGCAGTGGATATAGCGGATGCGTAACGGATGCAGAACGGATGCGTAGCGAGGCATAACGGACACGAATTGGATACATTTTCCACACAAAAGTTTTGGCAGCTCAAAACTTTCTGAGCAGATGAACGTCAATAAACGGATGCGGGCGGATAGAGAGGAAGCAAAACGGAGCAGGAAGTACATCGCCGTCTAACCAACGGATGGCAAGCTTTTTTGTCCGTTTTACATCCTCTTTGCATCCATTGGTGCAGTGTGACAGGGGCTTTACCTCTTTAAAAAATTGAAACAATGTTGTTCTCCTGAGGAAGCTAAAATTAGAGATTTACTTCTCTGTGCTTGGCAATCAAAAACTGCATTATGACGATGGGTTGCACAATGAGATGTTTAGACTGGATTTGGCATTTTAATCCACCTGTTGAGTCTTTCCCAAGGATCTGGGATAGGCTGATCTGTTAGGCCTACAGCTATGGCCTTGATTGCTCAGCCAACAGTCTTAAGTCCTATAGCTCATCTTCACTTGATGTCCAGGAACTCCAAAATCTAGCATGGTTCTTGTTGTCCTGGGCAACAACTTATCAAGTATGGATTTCTGTAAAAAAAATATGTCTCACCATTTTGTTTATGGGAGAGACACTCTTTGTCTGGCTCTCCTGATGAGACATGTCCAGTTTGGTTGAACCTTGGGCATAATGTCAGGTGAAAGCAACCAGAACCACTCATGAAGTGTCTCAAACAGGAGTTTTACTGCTAGTCAACTGTACAAGAATCTTGCTGGCCTGATGGCATTTCCTAGGGAACACTAAACTAAGATTTCAAGGATTCTGAGAGAAATGAAGTCTTTGCCTTCTGCAGTGCGAAGATTCTAAACTGAGGCCCTCTTTAACATCTCTTTCCAGTCTAGTTGGAGATACATTAACACAAAGCTCTCATTTTTCCTCAGAATACACATCTCACAACTTTGTACTTCATTGGAGGTTGATATGAATGATATGGTTTGTCACGCAGTCAACCAGATGTTGATAGGATTTGGCCTTTTATCCACCTATTGAGTCCATCAAGTGATTTCTAAGAAGCAAGAAGACCATAAATCCATACTGAACAAAGTCCCATCAGTTTTAGTGAGATTTAGCCTTTCAGGTTCTCCATGAATTCTAGATACATCTTGTTTAATAAAAATAATAAAATAAGACTAAAAATATACTGAAAAATACACTAATTTCATCACATTATGATGCAGTTCGCTGAGTATTTAGATGAGTCTAAAGAGACACACATATAGCAAAAGTCAGGAAATTGTTAAAAAAGTTTTTTTCAAGAAAACATTTCTTTGGTTTACATATTCTAAACAGACTGTGATGTCTGCAGGATGAATTAAGGAAGGGCAGAATGATTAACAATATGTCACTCCATTGCAATGCCAACCCCACCTCTTTTATGTGTGTCACATACATTTTCCAAAAGAGCAGAGCTTGCAATACAACAAACTGGAAATTGTAGCATAATGATATGACATTTCCTTGGTTATTTTTGGTAAAACGCAAAAGTTCTATGGATGCCTATGCCAGCAAGGGCACTTCAAATCCAGATATCTATGTAGCCTTATTTAGTGGAAATCTCCATGGTTCCTATCACACCAATACGTATTAAGAACCTGAGAAAAACCTGGTGCTCAAATTGTTTCCATCAGAGAAGGACTAGAGATGATATGATAGCAGTGTTCCAATATTTGAGAGGCTGCCACAAAGAAGAGGGGGACAACTATTTTCCAAAGCACCAGAAGGGAAGGCAAGAAAGAATGGATGGAAACTAATCAAGGAGAAAACCAACCTGGAACTAAAGAGAAATTTCCTAACAGTGAGAATTAACCAGTAGAGTGACTTGCTTTCAGAAGTTGTGAGTGCTCCATCACTGGAGGCTTTTTCGAAGAGACTGGTCAGCCACTTGTCTGGCATGGTATAAGGTCTCCTATTTGTGCAGGACATTGAACTAGAAGACCTCCAAGGTCCCTTCCAACTCTATTTTTCTCTTCAGTTCTGTTCTACAAGCAACCTAAAAGGATGAGGACAATATTCTTTTTAAGCTACTGTTTCTTAGAAACTGGTTTTCAGTGACAAATACTCCCACTGACCCATTGAGCACATTGTGACAAACACTCCCATGCTCCCATTGAGCACATAGCAATCATGACTCTGAGCCCTCAAGTGGTTTTTTTGGTCTCATTTTATAAGGCAAATGTAGTGCTATGCAGAAAATCCCCCTGCATATTTTCATCTCAGTTCTCATGCTATTTGATGAGAAAAGAAGGCCCTTTTAACAAAGGAAAGATCCAGTGATATTCCAAGTGATGAGATGTGGAATTCTTGTACTTATTTCATTGGTTGAAAGCTAAAGGGTGAATATATTTCAATTGAAAAGAAGGGAGAAATATGTATTATGGAAAACAACAGCCAGAACACAGCAAGAGCAAACAGACAATAGCATTCTTGGTTGTAAACTAAACTAAAACAACAACAAAAAACCACCAGAAAAAATAGTGAAAGAAAATATCAGGCACCCTGAGAATAAAACAGAAGGGAGGAAATTGTTCAAGGATACCTGAGCATCTAGTCTTGAAATAAATGTAGATCAGGATGTTAGAATGAAATGGATGGAGATGTCATGCATTAAAAGAATAACAAACCCTATATTTTAAAAGGACATTCAAAGACGGTGAAGCATGATTTGTTCTAGAAGCAGCATCTGAAGAATAAGTGACATTTGTACACAAAATCTTTATCAGTGATGTATTTAATTACAGACTTGATTGAAATCGACAGCTTTAGTAACCTATGTGTGCATTCACTGTGATTGATGGATGCTTCAAATCTGGTTACTTTTCAACCAAATCATATATTGTACAGTAATATCATCCTGTCAGATTGGAAGCTACATTTTCATAGGCGGAGTGAAGCATGGAGGAATTGAAATCAGGTGGAGATGGATCATGTTTAAATATTTATGCAATGGTAACAAATGTCATGGTTATAAGGTATCCCAAATGCAGGAGAAACAATGTTTGGTGTTGAGCAGACTGTCCATAATCCACTTGAAACAGATATTGATTTCTAAGCCAGATAAAACTTAGAACCCTTACAACTTTCCCCAGCATTCTGCTAAGCCACGGGTGTCAAACTCGCATTGTCACATTGTTGTCATGTGATATATCACAACTTTTCCCCCTTCACTAAAACAGGGTGGGCATGGCCAGTGCATCCAACCTGCGGGCTATGAGTTTGGCACCCCTGTACCAAGCTGTGTGCTTTAATTTGTGATGAAACCAGTTTGGATAAGTAGTTAAGGCACCAGGCTAGAAGATATCAGAGATATCCAGCCACAGCATAGAAAAACTCAAAGAAATAGTGCAAGATCAGAAGATGTGGAAAGATATGGCTCATCATCAAGAGTTCAGACATGACTAAATGAATAACATCATCATCATCATCATCAGGCACCAGACACAAAAAAGAGAAAGTATTGTATCATGGATAGTTTTGAGGGAATTTTCTTGATTGCATTCTTAGAAAAGAAGGAGGAATGGGCTTGAGGCTAGGTGGGAGATCTAGCTACTATTCATCAAATCAAGGAGAAACACATTTAGAAAGGCCATCCTTTTCCGTAAAAGTTATTTGTTTTTCATCACCATTTAATGAAATGGTGTATTCAGACTATAGCAACAAAAGGAAAACAAAAATACTGAAAACTCAAAACTCCCTAAGGAAGAGATGTACTGTATTTTTTTTCCATATGCTAAGACATAATTAAGATGATTAGATCACCAAATGTCACTTCCCAAGGCCTCAATATTCAGAGATCTTTCAATATATTTTTCTCATCCTGTCCTTTTGTTCACTTTTTAAAACCCAACAACTAAGAATAATCAATGTATAATCAGGCGGAGGAGTGTCTTGATGTGAACATTATGCATAATTTAAAATTTACCTTGAGAGCTATTGTTAAGATTTCTTTGCCGACCTTCTCTATTTTTATTTTCTCGAGCACATTTTTGGATAGATGGGAACAAGCCTATTGATGGGAATAGGATATAATGAAAGCTATTTGCAGGTCAATTAAATCCATTTATCAAAATATCAGCACAGACTTAAAATATTTATAGAAGCCCTTTTTGTGTGAGAATAAGAAATCATTAATTGGTGATTAACAAAAGAATGCAATAAGGAAATCAGATCTGTATGGTGGTGTTTTTATTGTGCATTTTGAACTAGTAGGCTTAGAAAAAGAATTGGAGAAATTAGTTTTTATGTAGCTAAAAGAGCTTTTGTATGTGTGCGTCTAAAGAGGACTAAACATTGGAGCAGGAATCCCAGGGAACTGGCTAGGATTATGGTGTTCTGAACTGAGGACAGTGATTCTTATGGATTCCCAGTAAAGTTTTGCTCAAAAGTTGAAATACTTGATGAGTTACCTTATGATAAGTCTGTGGAACTTCTCAGTCATCCAGGACATGGTTGTCCCCAAAATGCTTTTTCAGGAGGCAACTGGTCTTTTCTTGTTTTTTCTCTGAAGATGTTTCACTTCTCAGCCAAGAAGCTTCTCAGCTCTGACTTGGATGGAGGGGAATGGAAGGATTTATATTCCTTCCAGTCAGCTGACGATCTCTATGAGGATGCAAGTTACCAGCTGTCTGCAAGGAATATAAATCCTTCCATTCCCCACCATCCAGTCAAAGCTGAAGAAGCTTCTTGGATGAGAAGTGAACTCTCTTTTCAAAAAAACACAAGAAAAGTCCAGTTGCCTCCTGAAAAAGTACCTTTGGGACTGGAGAGATTTGGTGTCTTATTCCACCCACTCTGTTGAGGGAGGGATGTTCTGTTCCAACATAGATGTATTATTTTACTCCTCTTTCAAACCAATGGTCCTCTCTAACCAAAACATGGATTTTAGAGAGGAGAGACACTACCTATCTCCAGTTTACAACACAGTCCTTTCAGCAGTTCCAAGAAGATTCCACAACCTATTGCATCCTGATTCAGGTGACCCTGAAGGCACAGATAAACTCCCAAGTGGCCTCAAAAGCTCTCAGAGAGAGTGCTTATGACTAGATGATTGCAAACAAATGCAATCCTTCCACCACCACCCCATGTCTTTCCCCATCTATAAGAACCTATCCTTCCATCCCTCCACCATCCAGTCTCCACTGTCTATACCAATCCTTCCAAACCCCCACCCCCTAATCAGAACTGATGAAGCTTCTTGGATGAGAAGCAGAACATTATCTTTGTTCTTTTTCCTCAAGGAAAAAAAGCAGTCCATTTGTCTTTTGAAGGAAAAAAAACACCTCTGAGACTTACCAATAACTGTTCTTCTTGATTACAGTAACATGAAATATTATCTTTATCTAAGAATGTTTAAATACTGTACCTTAATTTTAGTCAGTAGCATATACATGATTAGAACCAGTAGTGGGATTCAGCCGATTTTTACCAGTTCATTGGAACCGGTTGTTAAATTACCCACCCCCTGCTATCAAAGTGGATCTTGAGTTTTGTGTTGTACTACAATGGAGAAATGGGCAATGGAGGAGCTGGTGCCAGGGAAGGAGAAGGCCATTTCCCCTCTTTCTTCTCCCAGACCCTCCTCCTTCCCTTGCGCCAGCCACCTCACTTCCTGTTTCTCCATTGCAGCTCAGTGTAGCATCCAGGATAGTGGGGAAGGGTGGTAATTTAACAACCAGTTTGCCCAGGTTCAGACTGGCAATCACAGGAGGCTCATCCTGCATGTGTGGCGGAGCTGGAGTATGGGGATGAGCCATGCCTCTAACAGCCAACCTGAACCTAGGCGAACTGGTTGTTAAATTATTTGAATCCCACCACTGATCAGAACCATTTGGGTCTGTGAATCATTCCTCCTGCAAGCCATACTGTATACTGCCACATTTTTATCTAGAAGAAAGCCATAATTACTTTAGCAGGTACCTTTCTGGTGCTACCAAAGTTATAATATTGGCTGCAGATGCTAAAAATAAATACAGGCAGTTCTTGACTTATGTCCATCTGAGCCATTTTTAGTGACCATTCAACATTATGATGGTGCTTTTAGAAAAGTGAGTTGCCTTTTATTTACTTTGTTTAGTTATGATCCTTGCATTTAAAACCATCCCAGCTACTTCTGCTGACTGGGAGCTGCCACCAGTTCAGATTTCACCAGGCTCAAGGTTGACTCAGCCTTCCATCCTTCCGAGATCGGTAAAATGAAGACCCAGATTGTTGGGAACAATAGGGTAACTCTGTAAACCATTTAGAGAGGGATATAAAACACAATGAAGCAGTATATAAGTCAAAGTGCTGGTGCTATTTGTGTGCTTGATAAACATTATGTATTTATATGTTGTAGTATCTTGGGATCACATGGTCACCATTTGTGATCTTCCCAGTTGGCTTCTTCCAACTCTGGTGGAAACCAAATTTACCACAAAAAGGTCTTAAGGTTGGGAGCAGTCACTTGATAATTTATTTAATAACTGCATTCATTTATTCATAGACATTCTAGCCTGAATTACAGTTGTAAATCAAGGACAACCTGTAATGTCAATGACCTCCTTTATCTAAGGTGAACATTTGCTTGCAGCTCAGCTCCATGAAGGAATCCCAGTGATTCAGCATTCTGTATATGCCTACTTTTCCCATGTATCATGAAATAGCTCAAGTCTATTTCAGTGAAAGTAATAAGTCTTTAATGCCATTCATCATTAGATTAAAAATATTCTCCATTAAGAAGCTATTTTGGCTAAGGAACACCTTTGGTAAAATGTGGGATCTGTGACTATCAAAATCATCTTACACATTTCTTATGCCTGAACAACCTGAAAAAGAGTTGATCCAACTATTTAAAGGAGGCTAATTTTATTTTGAAGTATAAAGTATCCCATATTACATATTCAAAAGAATTCACAGTGGAGACCTTAATGATGAGGTTTAAGTGCAATTTCCATCAGAGAACTTTTAGAATTCAAAGGGTTGGGCTTGTCTGGAAAGTTCAAATATATTTAATGGATTTGAAGTCAGTGGAGACATCTTTATACTCAGCAATTACTGAGTTTAAACACATGAAAACAACTTCCACTCCTTTGGAAAGGTTGGCAACCTTCCTTTAAGGGACATAAGTGTTCTTTCAAGTAGTTTATATTATATATACAAAGAAAATTAAAGACAATTGCAGAAAGCACCTCAGTGTTACTCACTCACACCCATATAGGTAGTTTCATTTTGTTTCAATTTTAATAAACATTACTTAAAACAGTAAAAATGAGAATGAAGGCAAGAAGCAATTCTTGCTTATTTGATATGATTAAAAATGCATCAGCCAGAGTGAAATATAAATTATTACAGGATGACAAGAAAAAAGGAGGATTTGGTCTTCCAGATCTTGAATTATATTATGATGCTACTATAGTAAACTGGCTTAATGATTGGGTTAAATTAGAAAATAGAAGGTTATTAGTATTAGAAGGTTTTTATCTCCAACTTGGCATCCCACGCCTTCATGTGGGATGGAAAATCTAAACAACATTCATATTTCCAAAGGCACCATGTAAGAAATGTGTTGTTCAATATNGTTCAATATCTGGGGAAAGATTAAAAAAAACCACTACCCAAAGGTTCCATTGTGGCTATCTACATTGGAAGCAGTCACATATACAAATCTATTAGATTATGAAAATATTATCAGGTATAAAGATTTATTATATGATACTGGAGATACAGCTGCTAATTCCTTAAATATTGAACTGAGAAATGATGCAGTCATACCGAGGAACCATAAGTGGGAGAAAATACGATAATAAAGGACTTGAAAGGTATGTCACATTTCAAATTAGCAGCAAAATTTTGGAATATTTCAAAAAAATATTCTGCAAGGAAGTGTCTCAAACCCCTTAATGAGAATGATTCTGGTTTGAAAAGATCAAATAATATCCACATGTGTCAAATACAGACCATAACAACAGTTACAGATAATGAATAATACAATTCAGGCAAACAAAGTCACTAATATATGGATAAAGGAGGATTAGAGAGGGGAAGTAGACATATGTTAGACTTTAACTAGAGATAATTATTTGTATGGATTACTGTGCTGAACAGTAATGAAAGTTAAGCAGTAACCAAAGTTAACCAATGATCGAGGATAACTAAAAGAATGCAAAGACTATACTCCAATAAAGATCATCATCATGATTCAGTTGTTCATGATCAAACAACTCGATTGCCTCATCATTACAAGTGGCGCCCGAACAGGGACCCTCTTACTTCGTCTGGCAAGGATTTGGTGCACCTTCAACTCTTTGTGGCTTCTTCAACCTTTTGGTTTCTGTAAGTATGGGGTCTTCGCTTTCTGAGGAACAAAGGAAGCATATAGATGAATTAGG
>BHFT01027394.1:0-47710 GCA_004320025.1 Laticauda laticaudata
TATTTCTGCGGATTAACACCATGGCCCACTCTCAATCATTGACTTCAGCATTCGAGGGCCTTGTCCTTCCTCCTAGGACATCACAGAGCTTACTTACATTTTCCCAAATTACGCTCTACATTTCAAATTCCTTCGTTTCTATACAAACAATGTCCATTACGAAATATATTGCTCCCAATTTGCGTAAGCATTCAGCTCCAGAACTTTTACAGAAGTCTGGCTCCTTGGAGCATTACTCAGAGATAGAGTCCCATCTTGACTTCAATGCTACTTCGATGACCATCTTAATTGTGGCATTTCCATCAAATCAGATGAATTTTGAACACTCAAACTACACTAAGACCCTACAACGCATGGGTTCTCAATCAAAATTGGTCAAAAGTCATTTAACACCTCTATTAGAGTTCATTCACTTTGGTGCCATCATTGATCACCCCTGGAACACAAAGTTTTCCTCTTTCCTGACAGACAGAAAGCATAGAGATTTGGTTCAGCAATAGAACTCACTTAGGAAAGTAAAACTATGTCTCTTTCTAAATTGCTTGAAAAATATGATTTCATTATTTTTCTATGATCTGTTTGGGCACCGTTCCCATGCAAGACCCTGCAATGGTTTTTGTTGCCATGACAAATACGCACAGGAACAGACGACACGGAGACCGCATAAAAGTTCCGCAGCAACAATTCCAGGTCTCTGACAATGGTGGATATGACACCAAATCAACAAGGATTCCTTTTTTCAAGGATCCACACAGGTTGATTGTTACAACAGATACCAGGTCTAGGTGGGATGGGGGCCCACTTCAATCACATACAGATCAAGGCCTTTGGACGGATTCAGAGAGAGGCACAAAATATCAACTGATAAGGACTGAGTGCGGTGTAGTTTGGACTCTGACATTCCTCCCATCTCCATTGTAAACATGTGCTCGTCTTACAGACAACAATAATTACAAGGCCATATCAACAAACAAGGGGGCACTCATGTCACATCTACTAATGAGGGAAGCAGAAAGACTATTCCTGGGGCTTGAATCCATCTTCTCTCTTAAAGGTGGAGCACATATCTGGAGTAGCGAATGTACAAGCGGATTGGCTCAGCAGGAGGCCACGTTAGATCCAATCAGAAGTGGAATCTGGATGCCCAAGAATATTTCTGAGGCTACCGGCAGGTTGGGCCAACCGGTCTGCAACTTGTTTGCCTCCCCACTCAAATACACACTTCCCTTCAATTCTCATTACCCATTGCAGAAAGCAGAGGACGGTGAAAATGCCCTCAAATGCACTGGCCCACTGAGGACTGCCCTTTAATAATTGCTCTTTCTTCCGCCTCGCGCAGCTCCCAAATCTGAGTGATCAGAAGTGTGCTGGAGAGAAAAAGTTGAACCTGCTATTGAGTGTCCCTATTGGGCCAAGGGAGTATGGTTTGCGGAGATCTGTGGAGGATCCCGTCATGGTCATATCGCTCTGTTCAAGGTCGCACTGCTACGCCCGGACCCCAATGGCAACTTAGCATATGGAAGTGAAAGGTGGACGTCTGAGTAGATGACACTTTCTTCTCAGTTATTCACACTATTACATGGCGGCTCGACGTCCTTCAACGAACCGAATCTATGAGCCGAGCTGGTTCTAGCTTCTGCATTGGTGTCAGAGGGTTCAGATCAACCCACTTCCCCGTCAGTAGCACAGTTATTAGAAATTTTACAGGAGGGCCTAACAATAGGGTTTCCAACCCAATATCTGCAGAGACAGGGTAGCAGCCTGGCCTCCTCGGTCATATCTTGGGATGATCGTTATCCTGGCCCTCCTCCATATTTCAATCCCCTGTGCCTCTTCATGTTTTCTGCATGGTTGCCAAGAACTTGAGGGCCCTCGTATTCACACACAAATATCCGAACTTAAGTCTAAATAAGGTACTATTGCCCTTATAACAGTCCTTCGAGGCCACTAAGGACCATGATGCTTTGATTTCTAAACCTACAGAGTCGTTCCTGACTAGCAGATTACATTTATCGTTAGAATCTCTGAACTTAGTGCCTAATCGGGTGCAGTCGAAAATCTCTCATTTTTCCATTGGATAGAGTTTTTCTCAAACCGAAATCCCTTCTTCATTCCAAAGTTAATTGAATTCCATAAGAGTTCAAGCTGGTGCACCTAACATTCACATTTTTGTGCCACATCACAAATACACCTATCCATGTAGGCTTCGAACACAATGTCACATATGTGACATGCCGATGGTGGGGGCGGTGGGGGCCTTATGCATCTACATAGTAAGCTCCACACGGCGTCACCTCCTCAGAAAACAGAACCCTTCTTCATGTCTTTTAGCCTAAACACTGGTGGGTGCAACAGCAAAGTTTCATCCTCTCTCACCTATAGTGTCATACATGAGCAATTGTCGAGAGCCACCCATTGCTAAGTCGTAATGAATCTCACTTGATCCAGTAGCCAGGCCCAAGGCAATTACAGTACACCACCAGGAGTTGCAGTCACCAAGCAGCATGGGTGACCCAACTAACGAATAAGAGGATAGATTAATACCGGAGAGCTGACACAACATAGAGGGCTTCTTCCATCTTCATTTATTAGAAATTAAATTGACGTATTTGCTTCTGCTGAGGCTTCATTTGGTAGGCAAGTTTTGCAGCAAGTTATTTCAGAGACAGTTAGGTCTGCAACCCAGATGGAGTCCCTCCCTGAGGACAGTGCCAAGCTTTGGGATGTCCCATCACTGGATGCTCTGAACAGCTCATGGGAGAAAGGGTGCTGGTATTTACCTGATAAGCCCGTTCTCTGTGAGCTGTGAAAAGCATCCAGCCCGACCCTTTTAGTCTGTCTGGTAGGGGGTATGTTCCAGCCAGGGTTATTACATAGGCTTAAGCATATAGGGTATCAATGCCTTGGTTGGGATGGGGATGCTAAGGAGGAGTCTCGTAGAGGAGGAGGAGTGTCCTCAAGTTTAAGCCCAGCCTTCTTAGAAGGGACTGAAGCACCTTCCCATCACTGGATGCTGTTCACAGCTCACAGAGAATGGATGTATCAGGTAAGTACCAACGTCCTTTCTGTATTATTAGAGTGCTCAGGATCAGATATATAAAGAACCATGATGCTTTCTGCACACTTTCGATTTTATAATTGTCCTTCAATTTAATCAAAAGTAGAATACACAACAATTGCAAATCAGAAGTCTGTTTTTATGTACTCTGTGGAACTTCTTCTGTCTACTGAAGTATGGAAATCCAAGAACTTAAGTTCCAATGTACAACACTCACTATATTATGCAGCTAGGTCTCAGTTGCATATACAGTATTCCTGGAAATCCAGAAAATTGTAAGCTTGCTGCTGTTCTTTTTGTAATTTCACACTAACTGAAATTAGATTTTAAATAGTTAAAAACTGTCTGTGCCATATTTCTTGGCTGAAATCTTTTTTGCCATTCAATGTAATTGCAACATCTTCCTGTCATGGAAAAAAGTCATATGGGGCTGTAATTCATTACTGGAATTTGTTGATTATGCACAGGCACTACCCAAACAAGCAAATAAATGGGTGAGATAATAAAGAATTTGGATTTTCATTTTTGCTAGGATCAGTAAAATGACAAAGAAGAATCTTCTTGTTTTACCTTGTGGATGAGACCCTGCATGCAAAGATAAATTGTAAGGCTATAAATGGTATAAATATTTAAAAGCTGAGAATATATATAATTCTAAACATTTGAGCCATTATTATAATTTTTTAATCACTCTGGTTTTAGGCTATCGCCATTGTAATCCTGGAGAATTCAGCTGTGCTGATGGAAGATGTCTCTTAAATTCTCAGTGGCAATGTGATGGAGATTTTGATTGTCCAGATAATTCAGATGAGGATCCTATTAATATAAAATGCAGAAGTGCAGGTTCAGCTTTTTAAATATTTGTTCAATTTTGTTTTTATGTTCAAAATAATTTTTTGGAATGATACAGTGTTACTAAAATAAGTATTTCTACTTGCAGACAACTAACAAAGCATGCTGATTTGGGTAATTCATCATTTTCCTCTTATTATTTGGCATGTCCTTTCTGTAGCACCATACTGGAGATCTCTTAATCCAGATGGTCTTTGAGACTTCTCTCTTTCCCTCAGTTAATCATTTGAAAACTGTTATGTTTTGATCCAAAGCATGTGCAAGCGAAGAGAGGCTGAAAGATAGAAAAGTATTCAGGCTCAACAGAACTAAATTTAGGTTTCTTCAGGGAGTATAAGGACTGTACAGACTGATGATACATTTGACTTTACCTCAGGTTCAGCAATGTCATCTGCACTTAGAATATATAAAGACAAGGCACTGATACTTGTTATTTTATCTTTATTATAAGGTTACATTAGCAGACTCTTGCAAGATTGGAAGTATTTTTCTACTCCTTCTCTTTTACTTTCTTCTTCTGTTAATTGAAGTATATTTTACATGACAGTGGTCTACTCTGTGGCTTTTCTCCTGTCTCTCAGGGTCATTCTCTTATACTATTACATCTATAAGAGTAAGGAATTCACAGTAAGGAAGGAAGAGATAAACAGATTCAAACAGATTGAAAGATTTATTACAGACAATCTGAATAAAAACAGTTTCTGCCCATTTGTGGAATTGATTTTCTGATCTGGTCGATCTAAAGGGCTGACAATACCATCTAGGGAGAAACATCAAAATTTGGTTGAGAAATCAGATCTGAAATTGGTGCAAATATTTCTAAACCTAAGGCTAGCCTTAAGTCAACAGGAAGAGAAATCCACCATAAACAAAATTTTGTATTTAAAATAAGCATTGTATTTAGCAAATGTGCCATATAGACAGTTGTCAAACTCCTGTTTTATTGAAATTAGTGTCCTATGTTCCATAAACATTAATACATATAGATTGTACTGTTTTATACATTTATAAAAGCTGTAATAAGTTACAAATATAAAATTTATACATATTGTATAAATATTTTAAATCTGTATCAGTATATGCAAATGTATAATTTATTTGTAAATTAAACTATAGATCATAGTTTAAAACCTGATGAATGGTTACATACTTTTTGCATTCTGTTTCCTTTTACCCATTTATTTCTTGTTTTTAGAACAGTCATGCAACAATTCATTTTTTATGTGTAAAAATGGCAAGTGCATCCCCCAAGAAGATGTTTGTGATGCCAAACAAGATTGTGGTGATGGATCTGATGAAAGAAATTGCCATATAAATGAATGTTTGAGTAAGAAAGTTAGTGGCTGTTCTCAAGATTGTCAAGATCTTCCTGTTGGATACAAGGTTGGTAGTTTAGAAGTTTAAAATAATACACTATAAAATAGACTTTGAAATCCCCAATTCACATAGAAATGTTAATCATATGAGGTTTGCATTTGTATATTTTATTAATAGGAATACAAGGAATAAAACTTTGTAGCCCATACTTCATTTTACTTTCTATGTGTCTTAGGAAAGGGAAATACTTTTGTGGAAGAAAAATAAATTGAAAAATGTAAACAGATTTTTTAAAGATAACAGATGTACACTGAGAGCTTAAGCACCAGAGACAAATTCCTTTTTTTCCCCCAACCGCACTTGGCCAACATAGAATTCTGTTCTATTCTGTTTTGTTGTGTTCTGTTTTGTTCTACTTTACTCTATTGAAAAATGTAAACAGATTTTTTTTAAAAGAGAACAGATGTACACGGAGAGCTTAAACAGCAAAGACAAATTCCTTTTTTTTCCCAACCACACTTGGCCAATATAGAATTCTATTCTGTTCTGTTCTGTTTTGTTCGACTCCACTCTACTCTACTCTTAATCCAAGTCCAGAGAACATGCAAACTTCAATTTAATTTTAAAGTCTAATGTCATCAATTGGAGGTATTGAGAAAAAAACAAATAGTTTTAAAGTATTTGGCTATGCCAATTTATGTGTCTAATATGTAATTTTAAAAATTAGGTGTTCATTACTGTATTCTTTTATGTTCAAAGTTAATCTCAGAACATTTAGTGGGAGGAAAGCATGGATTTTTGCAGCTGAACTACAGAAATAAGATATTATATAAAATAAATATTTATTTATTCAATTTCTATAGCTGCTCATGTCAGACAATGACTGTGGGTGTCTTACAATTCAAAAAATATAATACACTAAAGCTAAAATCATTTTAAAACAATAAAAAATGAAAACATCCAAAATAATATATACAAATCCACATTTTAGTCAGTAGTTGAAGCATCAAAAATATCACAGTTTTATAATTTATAACATAAATATTTTAATGTTCTTCTAAATCAGGGGTGTCAAACTCAATGCCCAGGGACTGAATCTGGCTGGCAGGATGCCTAGATTTGGTCCACAGGGCTGCCCTGGAAATAGCGAAGGATCAGTCCACAATGCCTCTGCCAGAGAAACAGAGCATGAGAGGGCTGCACATGGCCCTCCTGAGCTGTTTTCACTGGCAGAATGCTCAGGCGCCCCCAACATCAGTGACATCAAGCTGGCCATGCCCACCCTGGGCACACCCACTTGGCCCCCAAAGTCAAACACAAACCTGATGTGTCCCTCAATGAAATTGAGTTTGTCACCCATTAACTTTCTCCGTCACCATTAATCCTCAATGTTCGAATTCTTGTAACTTTTCAATTTCTCATATCGGGAGGTAAAGATACAGAAAAAAGTCATGCCTGCCTCTGTTTGGTTCAGTAAAAACAATTTATTTTTGTTAGAGATTTCCAGAAAAGAACCTGTAGCTTCCCTCTCACCTGCCTAGTGTGACTGTATTCCAAAGCTATTGGACTTTGTAATTTTTAGAGCCTTGAATAAATGCTTACTTAGTGTCTTAACTAAATTTGACTAAATGGTGTGCCTTTCTAGCATGATGACATTTTGAATAGGACTAAAAAAAAAACCCCAGACCTAGTAAATTAAAGATGAATGAATTTCATTTGATCTATTTTTGTTGCTGTTTTATGAGTTTATCATGTTCTATTAATTCTTCCTGTCTTCTAACTTTTACTTGGAGGATGTCTCTCCTCTTGGACCTTTTGTAATAGTTGGTGCATGGTGGAAACATGAAAATTCTGTTTTATACTGATTTACTGTATTCATAGTCAAAGTAATCTCAGACAATAACATTCAGAATAACATATTAAAGAGAAATTTGAAAAACAGTTCAAGAGTTTAAATCTTGCCACTTGTTTTTTTTTTTTTTTTTTTTTTNTTTTTTTTTTTTTTTTTTTTGTAGAACTGAACTGAATTTCTATCTTCAGGACTGTTAATGAGGCAGAACCTCTTCTTTTAAAACACTATTCCCCTGGGCTAGGGCTGTAACTGTGTGTCAGCAAAAGAAATGGAGCTATAAATTTGCCTGATATTAGATGCAACTTTAAATCCTTTCTTCCTCTTCTCTTTTAGAAAACTATAACAGTTTTTTAAAAAGCACTTTTATGGAACTAGGCAAAATGTATATATGAATCCAAAGGGAATGACAACTGATTAAGAAAAATGGAACAAAAAAATTCAAGCTGAGGAAAATATTCAATACTTTTTATCTGAATTTTTTCTTAAAAACTATGTTATAAACCAGTGGTCACCAACCAGTGGGCCGTGGCCCACTGGTGGGCCATGGAAAAATTTTGGTGGGCTGCAGAAGAAATGACCCCTGAAAGCAATTGATCTGGGCTGCAAATTTCTCGCATCTCCCGGCTCTTCAAGGGACTCCAGAGTCAGGTCCATGAGATGCATGCACCAACCAAGTCCCAAACAAGGCAGGTGGCAGCAACAACAGTACCCTCCCCCAGTGCCCACTGTTAGCTCTCCCCATTAGTTCTCTAGCTTTGAATTGTTCCCGCCTCTCTCTCTTTCTTTCCCCTGACTCCCCTGTGCCCACGTGCAGGCAGCTAAGGAAAGGGAGAAGAAGCTGTATGCAGCTCTCGGCTCCTCCAGTTCTCGCTGCCTCTCCCAACATCGAAGCCTCAGAGATCTATACAAAGCTGCCACAGCAGTAGCACCCTGAGTTGCTTGTTTGTCCACTACTGTCTCCTCCTTCTCCAACACCTCCTTCTCTGGATAGGCAATTGTGAACTAACCAACCATGCTAAGGCAACTCGGTGCTACCTCTGCCGGGTCATCTAAGCCTCGAAGAGCCAGGAGGTTCAAGAACTGCAAGTGGGATCATTTGATGATTCAAAGAACTCCTAGAACACTTTAGATTGGCATTTTGTAGGTCTCGGTGAAAGAGTGAACTTTGTTTCACCTCCTTTCTTCCCCTGGTAATATGAGAGATTCTCTCTCTCTCTCTCTCTCTCTCTCTCTCCCNCCTGGTAATATGAGAGATTCTCTCTCTCTCTCTCTCTCTCTCTCTCTCCCTCCCTCTCTCTCTCTCTCTCTCCCTCCCTCCCTCCTTCCCTTTCCTTTCGTTGCCTGTCTCCAGGTGAGGCTGGAAGAGTCCCCTCCCAGCTTTTCTTCGACTGCAGATCTGAGCTCTCTCAATGCTCCACCTGGGATCTGAAAGAAGCTCCCACTTTCTCCCCTCCTCTCCCCCAAATTTTATTAAAGGGCAGCAGTATTCTGTAGGCAGATGCCTGCTGAGAAGCCCTGGAGTGGCGGCCGAGGGATGTTGCCCCCCAAGGAGAGCAAAGCCACCTTTCTGCTTCTGCTTCTCCCAGCAGCAATTGCCCCGAGGCCCCTCAGCTTTGCTCTTCTGTCTCTTTGGAAGGTGCAGGTGGAGGGAGGCTTCAAGCCCAGAATGTTTTATTTTGTTATTAAGCATTTATATTTTTGTTAAAATTAAATAAGTGTGTTTGTGTGTATAATTTATATTTAATATAATTTTTTACATTAAATATTAGCTTTTTTAAAAAATTCATATTAGTGGTCCTCAGGATTTGAAAGTATGAGTTTGGTGGTTCCTGAGGTCCAAAAGGTTGGTGACCCTTGGTATAAACCATACTCTTTTGGCCCACTTTATAGATATTTTTTTTTTTGCTATGAAATATTCCAAAAATCCAAACAATTAGATAAATTATGAAACTGTGATATATTGCCTATGTGTGTATCTGAAAAAATCTCAAAATGAGCCATGGGTTTTTCTTTGAGTCCTGAGATTTGGATAACATGTATTAATAGCATTTCAATAAAATTGATATTGCATTAACCAAGAAAGATAAAGAAATGAAAATAGTCCTAGCCTTTACATGCTTAACACATAATGTGCTTTATTTTTCTTTTTAGTGTAAATGTTGGCCTGGTTTCCAAATGAAGGAGGATGGCAAAACATGTGTAGATATTGATGAATGTTCATCTGGCTTTCCGTGCAGTCAGCAATGCATCAATACATATGGGTCTTACAAATGCTTGTGTATGGATGGTTATCAAATGCTACCTAATCCTAAGCAAGAATGCAAATCCCTTTCGGGTAAAGCTTTTCAGCTATAAAACTATTAAAGTTACAGTCAAATTAAGCATAAAGAATAGGATTTAATTTTTAAAGTATTAAAACATTTATTTGCAACAACAGGTTTTAGCAAAAAACATGTATATAAAATGAAGCAATCAAATAAGTACATCCCCTCTTATATTAACTTATTATTTGTTAGGTATGCTTTTGTATATACTTTGTCACCATTGCTAACAATGCAATAGTTTTAATACACATTTGTCTTCATTGGACAACATATTTTTTTTAATTGGATTGACAAGGATATAATAAATTAGGTCTAGGCTCTTGATAGAGTTTGCAATATAGTAGGAAATGGGTCATATATTCCACCTGTACATTATTGCATATGTGTAAGTAACCCTCCAAATTTTCCATTCAAATAAGCTGTTGGTTTATTTGAAACCAAAGTTCTGTAAATACTTGTTTCAGGCAATGGGATATAAGCAACTGTAAATAAGGTAACATTCCATGCCCTTCTTTAAGGAATTGGTACCACTTAGCTAACTTATACACCTGCTCTCTATCTTGTCTAAAAACTTTAAAAAATAAGTTACTCCTCAAAATTGTAAAGCAATTCATTCAGAAATTCCTGATCTAGCAAAAGTTGTGAGACTAATTTTAGATACATTCAATTGTTTCCGTTGAGTTGTTTATGGAAGCATTATTTTGCTAAATAATTATCAGACATAAAGGCTAAATTCCAATAATATCATTACTTTATTTACTTTTATGTTTACTGATAGAGGTGGAGAAGGGGAATGTTTCTTTTTGTTTTGTTTTTCTTTGATTATAAAACAGATTAATAAATTAAGGAAATTTGCATTATTTATTTATGTATTTATTCTTATGTCCATTTCTAATTCATCACTTTGGGCAGCTAACAACAGGAACAAAGTAAGCTGAACACAGCTGGTAGAACTAGTGGTTACATATACATTCCGAAGTGTATTAACATTAAAAATCCATATTTTCTTTTCAGAACCACTGTAGAACTCACTAATTGTTGGAAATTAAACTATGCATTCATTTTGAATCAAATGATTCTACCTTTTTTATGTCAGCTGTTACTTATTATCTATTTGTTACTTGAAAGCCAAGCTGTGTTTATAAATTCATTTTGGAAGTAAAGCTTAATACAGAATGTTAATTCTTCTGCATTTCAAAAGCTATATTAAAGTACTCTAAAAAGGTGCTAATTAAATCTCTTGTTCAGCTTTTGACTAATACTTGATTTTGTTTGAAATATTATGCTTGTAATGTTTATCTATACCAATGTTCATATCATACAGTATTTAATTTTTCACTATGTTTCTATTTCAAAGTTCCATAAATTAAGTAAAAAAACTACCATTATTTTTTCATATAGATGAAGAGCCATTCTTAATTCTGGCTGATCATCATGAAATACGAAAAATCAGTACTGATGGATCCAACTATACTTCAATGAAACAGGTATTCTCTAAGTGTCACACAAAGGATCCCTAGACAGTGTACAGAAATCATAAATCTTTTTTTAAAAGTTACAGTGGCCATACAGTACGTCATCATCATAAGGAAATGTCAATGCAGAAGTTTTCATTTTCAATGGGCAACAAGATTGACTCTTTTCCCCAAAGGTTATAAACTTGGCATATGAATATACATGGTGTATACCACTGAAATCATGTATATTATAACCAAAATTAGTTGCTTATATAACTTGATAGGAGTTTCTTTCAGTGATTATGCTGTATTTTAATAATCAGAATTTTTATGAATGTAGGAAATAAAACAATTAATGATTTATGGTTTTACATACATATTTAAATGATTTTTTGCAGGATTTTTAAGATGAAATTTACAGGTTAATGCAGAACTTGAGAAGAGAAAGGATTTTTGAGTAAATAACATAATAGCAATAACACTTAGATTGTATAATGCTTTATAGTGCTTTATAGCCATTTCAAAGCAGTTTACAGAGTCAGAATATTGCCCCCTACAATTTGAGTCCTCATTTTACCTACCTCAGAAGGATGGAAGGCTGAGTCAATCTTGAGTCTGTTGGGATTCGATCTGCAAAATTGCAGTAGGAGTAGCTTGCAGTACTGCCGCCTAACCACTGCACCACCAAGGCTCTTAATGATATTGATAATAATTATATTGACTAAGAACATACTGATTTACTCCATTTTGCTTAACAGATCTGTGTTTGTTTACTTCTGTTGTTCTCTTCAGTGTTGTTTATCAGTATTTCTGGTTTCAAATCACTGGTTCCTCTGTTATTGTTTCCAGACACATTTTTGTGAAGAAAATTCTGTTAACCTATTTTAAGTAAAATATGCAACTTGACTAGATTTGATCTAATCAAGGTTAACTGCAGAAACTTATTGTTAATTCTCAACTGTTATTTTGGAGATTGAGAAGAACAGAAATAAGAAAGATTTAACAATTTAAGGCCTAAATAGTCTTCTGCTCAACTATAATTTTGACTTCTATTGCAATTAATTACTAATTTTGCATGATCAAATATCAAACATTTTATGTGGGGAAACTGACTTTTTCTCCAAGTATTTCCTAAATAAAGAACAAATATTCCATTACAAGTCTTCTGAAGAAATTACCATAGCATACAGCAAATAATGTGCTTGGTTATAGTGCAATACTGTTTCAAATTGATAAAAAATGCTTCTGGAGTTTGCATTCAGAAACTTCCACAGAAAACAGATTTTTTTTTTCAAAATTACAAAACATATGTCATGTTGTTTCAACACATGCCCTGTCTCTTCCATCATGTTATGTGGAGAAGAGTATGGAGATGGTTTTGACAAAAATAATGGCAAATATAACAAAAACATCTATTTTCCTGGGTCAACAGGGAAGGATGAAGAAGGTTGGTTTACTTTGATTTTCTTGGATACAATAGAGAAAGAAATAGAAACTCTTTGAAGCTTTCAATTCCTTTATTTTAGTCTATATTACTAAAGTAGAAATCAAATATTTCTTTGTTTCCTAATCTTGTCTTCCTTGAAGGACTGACATAATAAGGACTAAAATAGAAGAATTTGCATCACAATACAAAATATGTTTCATTATTTACCCTTTTGGCCTCTTCCCCCCCCCCCCCCCCACACACACAAAATGTCATACTGGACACCAGTAATAATACTTTGGAGGCAAAGAGAACATTTTTTCATGAGTTCTCCATATATTCAGGTGCCTCTCATAAATTATTTATTGTCTTAAAAATGGGTTACACATATATCTTGTGTTAATTATGTTGAAAGCTGAAGTATTCATTGACAGTTGGACATATGCAATGTATTAATTTATATACTATACTTAAATCGGACCAAAGGTGCATAGTTCTAGCGCGTTTCTAGGTCTAGAATTTTTTGAGTCTGGTGTCATAAGGTATTCTGCAAACAAGTAGAGAGTGGAGAACTCTTTCTTGTGAAATATTTCTGCGACTTCCCAACTGTGTTAATATAAGATATGTTAATGTGGGTTCCAGACTGATGAGCGGTAAATTCAAGTATTGGCTCTAGCAAATGTTTTGCTATGCTCAGTTCGTAGTGCTGAAATTACCAGAGAAAAAGCTACGCTAGGATTAGTGTTAACAACTCTTAATGCCTTTTTGGCTATTGTAGTAACAGTGGGCTCTCGCACTTAGCACATTGAGAGAATGAGTGACTCCAAAAGGTCCTGACAGAGTTTGGGATCATGCAACATAGGTTTAACGTATTACAGCACCTGTATTTTTATTTTCTGAGTTTTTTTTGTCCAATTATGTAAGGCAGAGCATTTATTGTTGAGATTGAAATTGGCCATTTGTTTGACCATTCTGGATACATAGTTAAAGGCGTTTTTTTTTGAAGGGTAGCAGATTGTCTTGTAGGTGTTGAATTAGCTTTACATCGATCAGCGAAGAGAACACAGGTTGCCTGCTTTATTGGATCACAGAAATCATTTAGGTAGAGTATGAAAAGAGTTGGTCCTAGAAACACTGTCTTGGGGATACCATTTGGCTTGACTAGGTACAGGAAATTTGATAGTGGCTCCGCACATTTGACCTCCTTCTCTTCTCTTTGACAGGAATGCTTCTATCCAGTTATGCAGGTGTCCAGCAGATACGATTTTTAGTTTTGGGGAGTATTTTGTTGCTGTACCCACTGAATCAAGAGCTTTACAGGGAAATTTGTATGTAGATTGTGTCTATGCTTTGCGCCTGATCGCAGTTGTGTTGTCCACATGTTTTTGCAGTGTAGGAGCTTGCAGATTACAAGACAGATTTTTTCTTGAACCAAATTGTTTATTAAAGTTAGATATGTTTGTCGTCAAAGTGTAGGATATTGGATTGGTTAATAATTATAATTCCGATGATTTTGCAGCGTGACGCAGCATAAAGAGATTGGTCTGTAATTTCAACTAGGCTGGGGTCTCCCTTTTGAAGATGAGGATGATCGTGGCTTGCTTGACCATAATTTTGGCAAGGAGCTGGTGCCTGCAAAGATTTTTCAAAGATTATGCTTAGAGGTTTGGCTATGGCAAGTAGATAGCTTTTTTAAGAAGGTAGGCACATGATTCGCGTTCTGGTCCAAAAGATAAGGAGATGGTTTTTAGATTGCATAGTGCTTTTTCAACATTGTAAAACATGCTGTTAAAAAATTGATATGTATTAGGATCATTGTTGTTGTCTGGGTGGATCGGACTAGGAAATACTGGGCCACGATCCATTGCTGGCTTAACAAATACTGAGCTCAAAGAAAGGTTAAAGCAGGTTAGCTTTAATGTAGTCATCTTTAACAGTCTTTACCATTAGTCTTTCAGGCTGGTGGGTATGGACCTTGGCATCTTTTAAGTTTGTTGTTTACGAAAATTGGTAGGAAAGCGCAGGCTTGAGAATGGGTGCATAGGAAGATTTTACCTCCTTGTTTAATGTGATAATTGTGCATTCAGGTCTTTATGCTGGTGGCGCATAAATTTTTGTGTCGGCGTTTTGAAGTTGCAACGCTGAACCAGATTTGTTTTTCAACCAAGGTGATTTCTTTTTGGAGTTGTTAAGCTTCCTTGATTGTATTGCGGCGAATTTGTTTTTTCTAGTGTTTGGGAAATTGTATTGTTCATATAGTTTGATGGACTCTTTTGACTTCAAGTAAAAATATGTTGTAATGGGTTCTTCAGCAGATGTATCCAGATGAATAAAGTTGCCAATCAAGAGATTGAAGATCGATTGTCTATAAAAGATCATAGTTGCCCTTTTTTGAAGTTATAATTGGGGATCCAGTCGCTTATGATGATTTTTGTGTGGACGTATCGTTAGAGACAAAAGTCAATCATGTTGTGGTCACTGTTGGAAAAGGGTTCTTTAATTTGTATTCTGTAATTGAATTCAAACTATTGCAGAAGATGAGACAGTTTGGCACAATGAGGTTAAATTCTATTCAAATCACATAAAATGTGAAAAAAATGGGTGCAGTTGTAAAAAATGCCTGTACTCTCTATTACTGGTGATTTTCTCTTGGAAAGCCAGTTTTCAAATTTTCCAGCTTACCTAATGTTACCTCCAGAAAATTGAAGAACTCTAAAGGAAATAGTTACTTTATATAGCCCACGTAATACAGTTATAGCTTCAAGTATTAAAGTATATTGTATCCTTGCAAAATTAAATGTGTTGGATAATGAATGTATGTTGTTAATATACTCCTCAAAGATCAAAAATTAATCTTCCCTTAGTATATTTCATGCAGAAATGCCACAATCCACCAACTCCATGGTAGCCTACTTTGCAGGGAATTAAAAACAGCATGAACAGACTTCAAACAACTCCATATCAGATTGTAAACACCTGGAGTGGATGCTCCATCCTGACTTGAAGACCAGTATCTGGACACAGCTCATGATATCTATATCCAATAATACTCAAGAATTTTTTTTATAAGTAGGCAATTTTCAGTGTTATCTACAAAAACAGTTTTTAATCTCTTCCACCCATGAAAATGAATAATATAGTAATTTGGCAGAAAGGATGGAGTGAGCAAATTACTGGAATCTGTCATTTACAAATAGCATATTTTGTTCTTAAGGCTGGTCAATCTTCTGTAGCAAGGAAATATAGATTTGCACTGACAAAAATATTTGTGATCTAAAATCATTACAGTTAAGATCAGCTAAACAAACATTGCTTTAGGATTAAATAACTCATAGGCATCATTTTAGGTCATAATGTAACTTTTAACTTACCCTTCAAAACAAAACTAAAGTACTAATAGAACAATTGTTCCTTCCTAAAATTTTGGGGTCCTTCCTAGTGCTGCCAATTAATCAAGGAATACTATTCTAAATTCTTTTGGGAGAGGATCGAAAATGACTATATCAGAAAGCCTCAAATCTTGATACTTCATGAATGAGCCAGGAAGACTGTGGAACAAGAAGGCACTGTAATCTCATATTAAACTGAGACTATTGTCATGTAAAGTTCTCTGCAGCACTTCTAGCCAAACAATAGAGATAATTTTCAGGAGCCTCTTCATATTAGACACTCAGCAGAACTCATGAGGTCACAGTTAAAGCAAGCTTGATATCTATTTTAAAATATGTATTAATTTTAGCTTTATCCCACTGCATTTTTAGATTTATTTTTCTTTTATCGCTGAACATGTTTTGCTTTCATAGCCACTTACTCTCTCCTTATTCATTTTTCTGAGGTTTTATCTCTTGAGAATTACTATTTTATGTTTTCAGAAGTCAGTCATATATAGTCTGTCATATGTAGTAATTAAATTAAAGGTAATAAATAGTGCCTTTCAGAAGGATATCCCTCACCCATGTGTATTCAGTTCACCATACACCAGTTTAGACCAAATCATAAACCAGTATGAGCAGAATACTCTGTGAATCTAAATAGATAATAAATACAATAAAGTGTAAGACAAAATTAAAATACATTTTAAAAACAAGCTTACATTTATAAATGAGGTTCAGGATGCAGTCTATATTATAATATAGACAGTAAAATTACATTAAGTACACCAACATCCAAAATTACAAAAATGTGATAATATCTAGCATTACAATTAATAGAACTTAACTAATGGAAAATTGGCTCATCATGTCCAACAGATCTTCCATGCTGATGTACAAAACCTAGCTACATGTACTGTAAAAACCATCATTTGACCATAGGCTTAATCTGAGTAACTAGGATATTATCAGAGAGGATGATTTTGGTTTGGCTGTCTCCATAAAAGGAACAACAAATGACATGTTCTGTAGTTTTCACCTCTTTGGAATCACAGGGGCAAAGCCTTTAAGCCTTTCAGCCAATGATACTTACATAAATTTCCCATCCAATCATGCAGAAAGAACAGCATGATATTGAACAAGAGAGAAAGCTTTCAAATGGATTGGTATTTATACCTGTATAAGGCAGCTGGCTACAGTGACCATGTATCTTTTTATACTGATGATAAGAAAGCTAGGGCCCTCCCTAGATCTGTTTGCTGCTCTGAATCCTTTTTACTTTGCTTCAGGGTTTGTTTCATCTAATCGTATTTCATCTTGAGAACTGAAGGGAAAGTAGTCTAGATTTAAAAGGTTAGATTTGACAGCCTTGATCCATACGGACTGGTTGTCCTGAAAGCTAGACCTTGACAATAAAAGTTGAACTTTAATCAAAAATTTATGGAAGAGAAACACTCTTGACTTTCCAACCTTGGAAATATGAAAGGCTGAATCAATCTCAAGCCTGTAAGGATTGAACTACAGACTCTGAGCAGAGTTAGCCTGTAATACTGCATTCTGACCCTTATGCCACCAGGGCACATATATAAGAAGCTAAGATCAATGTAAATGGGAATGTATAAGGGAAGCTCATCATCATGGAGGTCAGATGGCCTTCAGTATTTAACCCCTCATTAATTGATATTCTCCTATGGACACTCTGTCTCCCACCTATCAAAAATTGAGATGGTTAGAGAATAGATAGTGGTGGTTACATCTTCTTATATCTTCTCCCATTGACTGGTATTGGAAACTTGACAGTATATTTGAAGGGGATAACATTTTTTGTTGGTTAACCCCAAGTTTCATCTGAGTTCCTACTCCAAGTTCTGTTAAAAAATAAAAATTAAATCTGAAAATTTGGGGAAAATAGATATATCCCCCCTTTTAAGTATTCCTCTTAATTAATACTTGATAATTAACCTTATATGAATAGTTATCTTAACTTTGTTAATTTGTTTGCAGCAACTGCTAAAGTTATTTTTTTTTCCTTTTCAGGGCCTAAATAATGTGATTGCAGTAGATTTTGATTACAAAGAAGAGTTCATCTATTGGATTGATTCCAGCAGACCAAATGGAAGTAGGATTAACAGAATGAATCTGAATGGGAATAATGTCAAGGTGATTTGGAAATAATCATGGATTTATAAATATTATTTGGATCAGAAGCTAATAGATTTTGATCATGACTTAGCTTTATTATGAACACATATATTGAAACTATGGAACAGATTAATCATGATTAATTTAACTCAATTTATATAGAGTGTAACTAAGTTTGGATGAAACTATTTCCCCCCTACTCTACAAATCGATATTAAGTTGCACAATTGCAATTGTTTTTCTTGGGTGATAAATAGTTAAGGTTCAAATACTAATTTAAAAGCATATATATTTTAGTTGTATTTGTGCTAGTGTAAATCTTTAGGAATTGGCAGCTAGTCACACTATTTATTTATTAAATTTGCCTGCTATACATCTTGCAGTTCGAGGCAATTCTGAGCAGGTTATATAGCAGTGGCGGGATTCAAAAATTTTACCCCTAATTATGTGGGCATGGCTTGATGGGCGCGCTTTGTGCATGCACAGAGGCTTTGCTACTGAACTTGTCCTGCAATCCTGCACTCTCTCTGTGTGTTAAACAGTAGACGTGTGGCAATCCGCTGTGCCCTATGAAGCAGCTGAGCTTCAAAACCAGGAAAAAAAAGGTCAGAATAGAGCTGGGGCGGGCCCAGGAGCTGATTGTTGGAGCGAACCAGTTCACTCACAGATGATCCTTGGAGCTACTGATTCAGCCGAACTGGGCTGAACCAGTAGAAAACCACCCCTGGTTATATAGGCTTAGCCAATATGTATTTTCTTTAATGTTCTTCATCAAAATATTAAACAATTGATACATAGGATTATAAAACATGTAGCTTATTCAGGATATGATATATTTCATAATATCTGTTGCATTTGATCCAATTGAACTTCTATCTTATTTAAGAATTCTTGGTAATAATTCCCTATTCTTTTGCTTTTTATTTCTAGACTTAGTTTTTAGACTGTTTTCCAGGTGAAGTTTGTTTTTTTTAGAAATTGATTTAATTACAACAGAAACTGATATCCAAGTGTATTCATATTTCAAATCAAAATTCTTTTTGAACTATGATTTAATAAGTGCCTCTATGTACAATAATGAGATAAAAAAGCATATTATGGAAATTGAAATGAAATGCAAATCCTATGCAAATTCTCTGATTTAAAGTATCAGACAGATTGAGTTAAATGAAGAATATAATGATTAAGAAATAAATGGGGTATTCTCCCTATGTAATACAGAAAGAATATATCTTTCATTTGTTTGTGCAGGATTTTTTTTTGGTACTTCATATTTATGTAACTTGTCATTCAAAACCAATTGTGTATTTTTACAGATCTCCCATCCTACTCAAAGTTAGGTTTCTCAATGAATGCCTGAACTGAGATCAACATTATGTTTCTATCCATAACAATACTTTTCTTCTTTTAGAACTGTCCCAAACCCATTTTCTTATTTTTGCACAATAGTTTTAGTTTTATTCATAAACTGTAGTCTGTCATGGCTTTTCCAAAAGATGACAGAAACATTTTTTTAACTGATTATGTATAAATAACATTGATAATAGAAAATTTTGCCAAGGAAGTTTTGTTTAAGGAAAAAAATGAACTTTTAATATTTCAGAGTAGATAATTGACCATAATTTAGATGAATGGACAAATACTCAACCCCAGTTCATTTTTTCCTTACATTTCCTATAGGCTGAAAGATTACACTATTACTTTTCCATGCCCAAAGAAAATTTAAATTTGTAGATATAGCAGCAGCCAGTGAGGTGGTTTGTTTGATAAAATTGTCCATAATGAGTTCATACTGATAAACTGAAATGGATCTGGACTACCTTAACCTTTAGGAACTGGAGATGGTGAAGATGGAAGAATCTGTGCAACCAGTACGACTTGGAGTGCTTTGGCTGATAGTTTTTGTTACCTCTACATCAATCCATTTCTCTCCTGTTTATAAAAATAAATCTTGGGAAGTTTCCAATAGTTATATTTCATAGTGTCACTTAGTAAATCATATTGCTGACTGCTGTTATGTGTTGAAAAGCAGGTAACTAAGTTGTTATGTATTTGAAAGTGAAGAAACCTCTAAGAATATGAGATGGGATTCTGCACATCAGAGAAAGAATTCATCGGGATATGCCTAAGCTGAATATTTAAGTGCAGTAATTAAGTGCAGTAATTTAAGTGGTGAGAAACAATTTGATGTAATGATTAAGGCATAAATTCTGAAACCAGAAACTCTAAGATCTTATCCTGCCTCAGGCACAAAGTCAGCTGGATGACCCTGAATCAGGAGGTAATAAAAAATCTTGCCAAGAAAACTTGGAGGGACTTTTAATGAACGAAAACAATGTGGTAAAACAGGAATAAAATTACCATATAATGCCTTCTGTTGATGTTGGTTAATTGTAGTATGCTTTAAGAATTAATATATTTTCTCTCAAATATTTTTCAAAATTAAGAACTTTCCAATTGCATAATTGTATTTGCCAGTATAGTATAATTATTTACTCTCATCTCAGGGAAATGAAAATTTCACCATTTTTAAGTGTATGTTCTGATACTTATACAGTTTTTATTTCTCTAGGTAGTTCATAACATAGCTGTTCCTAATGCATTAGCAGTTGACTGGGTTGGAAAGAATCTCTATTGGTCTGACACAGAAAAAAGGATGATTGAAGTATCCAAAATCAATGGCTTGTATCCCACTGTTCTTGTGAGCAAAAGGGTGAAGTTCCCTAGAGATCTCTCTTTAGATCCTCAAATTGGGTATGGAGTTATCATACAAATTAATAGTGCAATTGATTGTTTCTGGTTTGGAGAATGTTTATAAGGAAGTATATCTTTCTCAACAAGAGTAATGTTTAAAGGAAAGCATTTTTGGAGTTAATGTAGCTAAAATGAAAGATAATGGAAATAATTGTTATATTTAATATTTGAAAATTTCAGGTTGTCCCCAAATTATAATCACAAATTTGTCCAGCATAAATTTGAATAATAATGTCTGATAGCTAATGACAGGTGAATTAATTCAGCTGAGTGATTTTTTTTTATATTATTTAAAAGTCATTAACTACTATGCATCTCCACTGAAGTTCCATGTGACTGTGGAATGTATATAGGTATCCAATGGAAATCACAATGTCAAATAATGTTATGTACATGACATTATACAAATGGCATGAATTATATACAATATAATTATAATGCAAAATTATGTGTATATAATTCATATTGATAATGTCAAGATGCATGTGATATCTTTGCCCCTTTCAGATACCCATTATTTTATTAGCTAGTCCATAGAAGAATATCAGGCGAAAGCCTGGAAATTTGAGAATGCAAGAAAGGTCACCTCAAAGAAGTTGTGCTTATAAACATTTGTTGAATTCATCTTTCATAAGATTGAAATCAAAATTCAAGATACCTTCTTGACCAATGTTCCTCATTCATTTGGTTCCTCCCCAAATGTTTGGTGAGGAAGAACCAGCAAAACTTTAATGAATAACTTTTTGTTTTAGTCCCTCAGTTATATACTGAAGCCCTGTGAACAATATAATTTTCTTCATCTGATCTCTTAATTATGTTGAATGCCTTTTTTCTGACCAATATTATCTTAATTAATATCTTAACAGCAATCAGAAACTATACATAATATTATTCTATCATGAAAAGTGCATAGAAAATTGGCAACCCAGGAACATCTAATAGTACTCATGAGAAACCTATATACAAGTAAGAAGCCACAGTATGGACAGAACATAGTGAAACAGACTAACTTCAGGTTGCCAAAGGAGTGAGATGAAATTGTATCTTCTTTCCTTATTTATTTAACTTATATGTTATATATATTAAATGAAGCAATATTGGAAGATGAACGTAGTATTAAAACTGCAGGAAGATCAATAACTTGTGTTATGCTGATTCATATTGTTGAACAGCAAATTATTTTGCTGATATCTCATTTAGGTAAGACTGGGATAACAGAAATGAAATATGTGGGAGAATTATATTGCACCTATACCTTTCTTTCCTTTAAACTTAGGGTAGCCCCCAAAGGATGCAGAATATTTTCAATATCACAGTACACACTGAAATTGTGTGACTATTGATTTTTTTATTTTTTATTTATTAAATTTATATGCCATCAATCTCTCAGTTTGAAGTGGCCCTTAGAGGTTTACAATGTAACAAAACATACAAATATAAAAATAATCATAAAAACAGATTTTCTTGGGTAAGGAGGAGTTAATACATGGTTGATTATTGAGACACAACAGAAAATAGTTTGGGTAGCATTATTTGATAATATTTTGCTCACTGAAAAAAAATGACAGATGAGGGATATATTGGCTTATGAATTACAAATTCTATGCCATTTTTTAGCTCCAAAAATATTTTCCATTCAGTGCTGAACATTGTAAATTAAATTGCGCAGGGAAAGATTTTGATTTAATAAGCTATTATAAAAAAAGATACAAGAGAGAATGGGACATTTTAAAAAATTCAATCCATTGTACACTTTTTGTTTTGCCATTGTAAGATCATGTTATCTCTTGCTTTATGGGTGAATATATAAAGTCAATTCAGTTAAAGAAACATAACTCAGACCTTAAGGTTTTGAACAACATTAAGTAAATTATCAACTCTTTTGAGAGAGAATAGAGTCTGTCAGTTCTGAATTAGCAGAATTTATCAACTTAGCTCATCGATAGTGAACAATGTGATACTTAAAAACAAATGCTACATACAACTTGGTAGATTGTAAAATTTCAATTATACTGTTAGTATTATTATTTACACAGTAACACCATATTTATGAATTTTGTTTCCTAGTTATTTGTATTGGATTGATTGCTGTGAATATCCTCATATTGGACGAGTTGGCATGGATGGCTCTAATCAGACAATTGTGATAGAAACACAGATATCTAGACCCATGGCTCTTACAATAGACTATGTCAATAGAAGATTATACTGGGCTGATGAAAATCATATTGAATTTGCTAATATGGATGGCACCCGCAGAAGTAAAGGTGAGTTACATTCCAAGAAACAAACTATTACAGCTTGTTCTTTTGCAAAATTTGTTCTATTTGGAAAAACTATTTTTTTATAACCTACATTTTCTAAACAATACAAATACCTAAAGTCAAATCCCATAGACAATTTACTCCATTAATTATATTAAAAGATCACATTGCTTGTCATTTTGTTCTAAACAATTCCTTACTTGTTTGATCTTTGGACATTCTTGTACATGAATATTTTGTGTGAAAAAACAAATAATAAAACATATTGTGTTAGGCTGCTTTTGATACATGCTGTATATGAAGAAGCTAAGGACAACATAGTATGCATAGTATGAAAAACACTTGCCTTTGTAACAATGAAGAAGCTAAAGGCTGTGTCACACTGCCCAACGGATGCAAAAAGGACACAATGGAAGAGAAAAATGTTACATCCGTTGTTATCCGTCTCAGAAGGGGACAAAAATTGTATAATTGAAGCAGATAACACGGACACGGGGAGGACGCAGGGCGATAGCAACATAGGATGCGGAACGAAGCCCACGCGGATGGCGCATCCGCCTAGGCTCCGGGGCCCTCAAAAAAGGCGGACGCAGAACCAGGTAACAGCGATGCAGAGCGGTGTCATGCACCAGGCGGAAAGCCTTAGCGGATGCACAGGTCGGACAGAACAGATGCCTGGAGTTAATACAGCGACATGGTGAGGGGGTATAGCATTGCGCAACCCGGACTATAAGGGGAAGCGATAGTGCTCCCCATCCCGACAAGCTCTCTCAAGGGTCAGCATTTGGAGGAAAAAGACCTTGCTGCTGGATACCTTAGTTCTTGCCTGAGTCACTCCGCGCTCCATTACTACACCACATCTACCCGATCCATTGCTCTGCCCTCTCCAGCCTTTCTGCCAGCCTATGCTGCCCAGCCTCCCTGCGCGCCTCACCTCCCAGCCTTCTGCGGCGCCGAGCCTCTCCAACCTGCCAGCCGTTCGCTGGCAGCCTGCTTTCCAGCCTTCCCTTCCAGCCTTGCTGGCAGCCTGCCTTCCAGCCTCCCTGCCAGCCTGCCTTTCCAGCACTCGCCTTCCAGCTCCTCCCTGACCGCAGGCCTTCGCGATGCAGCCTCCCTGTGCCCACGCCTGCCTTTGCCTCCCGCAGCCAGTCTGCGTCTGCCAGCTCCTTGGTGCCTGCCCTTCCTCGCCAGCCACTTCCTGCCAGGGCTTCCTAAACAGGCTTCCTGCCAGCCTTCCTGCCAGCCTTGGGTGACCTGCCGCCTTCGCACATGCGAACCTTCCATGCCAGCCAGCAACCGCGACACAACCAAATACGGTACAAGCGCTAAGCCACCTTCAGCAACTCCTGCCCACCATTCCCTGGCAAGAGGGACAGGAGCCCCCCTCCCACCCCCTGGCCCTGACTCTGGCTTCTATACATATACCGGCTTCTGCTGCTTGAGGCTCGCTATTCTATTGCTGGAGCTTCTCCTGTTCTGAGTCCGAATGGTGCTTCTGCTGCCGTTACTCTGCTGAGCTTGCTCTTGAGGGTCCTGCTTGGTCCTGCTGCGTTCTGCTCCGCTGCTTCCTGGTCCTGATCATGCTCCTGGTTCTCTGCTCATGCTCCTTGGTCCTGCGCTGCTGCTGCTGCTGCTCGTGCTCCTGGTCTTGCTGACCCTGCGGCTGCTGATATGATCCTGGTCTTGCTGCTGCTGCTGCCTGCTGTGATTATGATTCCTGCTTGTGATTATGCTGATGATGATGATGATGATGCTGATTATGATTGCCTTCTAGGTGATGCTGCCGGCTCTGCGTGCTGCATGTTCGGTGTGGAGGAAGCAGCCCCTACAAACTCTGGAGCCCTCTGATTGAGGCCCATCTGTCCTGCAAAGGGACGAGGAAGAGGTGTATGGGGGGACGGAGAGGAGGGTATATACCATCCCATTGAGGAGCAGAACACGAGGATGAGGTGCTGAGGTGGCTGAGCAGAGAGAACAACTATCTGTGGCGGAAGGGGACACGGCTGGACAGGGACACCAAGCAAGCAGGCATGCTTGGAGAGAGAGGAGCGAGAGTCTGGGCTACACCAATCATTGCTCCTCGGGCTGTGGAACACATGCAACCTGGTACTGGGAGGCTGCCACCTCAAGAAATCTGGCTCAGGCCGCGGTTTAAGCTGACGGGACAGTAGAGAACTAAATGCTCAATGGCCAAGTGCCAGCTTCCTGGAGGATTAGGTCCGCCACGAGGTAGCACAGGAGCCCATCTGTCTACCCCTCTCTCTCTCCGTGCGGCCTGCTGCGACCCAGTTCCTTCTTCCAGGCCGAGATCAGTCCCTGTCTCCAGCCAGGTTTCTGTTGGAGTGCCACGGCCGGAGAACCCCCGGGCAGAGCGTGTGGGAAAGCGTGGTGGAGAAAGTGATAGACTACCTGGTGCACTGGTTGTGTGAGTAGTGTGGAGACATCGAGCCAACGCTCCGCCGAAGAGCCGCTCACTACTTCCACTGCCAACACCTCCGCCTCCACAGTTACGAGCACACGAGGCCAAACACAGGAAGGGGCCACCAATGTCACTGGTGGAGCATCTTTAGATCAGGGGACACCATCATTAACCCAGCATAGGTCTCCTCTCTCAGCTCGCGTCCCCATCGAATCCTCCTCCTCCAACCACAAACCCTTCCTCAATTATGCGTCAAACCAGACCCTCTAAGGAGATGGCGGAATCCCCAATGACCAGTGGTGAAGGAGAGGATTATCACACGCCTGCTTAACAACCCTCCAGACCCACAGGCACCTGCCTCCCACCCAGTCCAAGGCCTTTGCTCTCCACCCCAGGGTTGATGTCCTCCATACCAAGGCTTCCCACAGCCCCTCACCTACCAGGGGCGTACAGCTACCCAGAGGGCTCCAGCAGCACAGAGAGCAGCCCCTTCCATATTAACAGGCACTAGCAATCGGGAGCACACCCACTGACGACCTCATGCCAGCTCATCCACAGTTCATGAATAGCCACCCATCGCCTCAGTTCGCTCAATACACACACTGCAGAGAACGCCAGCCCCAGCGTATACCACTTACTCCTTCCTCCTCCACATCCATCACACACAATACTGGCCCTCAGTTACAAAATCTAGTCCCATCTAGAGGTACTGGGCTGACACCCCATGGCAGTGGCAGGAAGGACCTCTCTAGCAACTCTGCATCATGGAGTGAGCCAGCTCTCCGAGACCTTCTCAACAACACCGCTCCCACGCCCTTCTGTCCTCTCAGGCGCCGGCCACTCAGCAACACCTCAGACCAGCACTGCCAGCACGTGCACCACCTCCAACTCAGCACCCTGCACGCCAAACATCCTGTAGATGGGGCACCACCCACAAAACCTATTTTCACGCGCCTCTCAATCTCGAGTGAGCTTGAAGTGCCAGAGACTGGCTGCTGGATATTGTGGACTTATTATGGACACTTGACTTGCGGTCATGTATTTTACAGCTTGTTATCTATGGTGTAGTCTTCAATATATATATTTCTCACTTGTTTGCATTTATTTTTTTCTCTATGAAAGTGCTGGACCGTGTGGAAATTTTATCATATATACCTTTGCCTATGCTTGAGGGATGGGTTAGATAGCAGATGGCGAATGGAAGCCTACTGAAGTGGGTTATAGATAGCTTGGATGGGTTAAGACTAGCTGTGGAATGCATAGGGATACTCTCTGTCGGGATGGGTGAGCGGGATACCTGCCGTGGGATGGTTAAGATAGCTGTGGGATGGAAGGAATATCTGTGGATGTGTTAAGATAGCTGTGATGGAAGGGACTTGAGAATGGGTAGATAGTTGTGTGGATAGATAAACCTTCCAGTGCCAAGCATAGTGGACTGGATGGTCCACCTCCCAATACTTGCCGCACCCCCACCTATCGCGCCCCCACTTATTCAATTACGCAAGATGTAAGCGAGTTGATCGCCACACATATTGAACACAAACACAACTCTCTCATGATAAACGCCCTGCTATTCTCTCGCCACACCAAATCATACATGGCACCCAGATCTCATCCGTGTGATGAGACAGCCTTGTCTGAAGGAAGCATCTCCTTGAAGCAAGTCGATCCTATCCTCTCTCCCAGTTTTCCAGCACGCGTGGGAGCTTGACAGTGTTTCAGGAGGTTGCGTTCTGCTTCTCGCCTCCACGTAGAAGGCTCTGTTTGGCCGCTGTTGCACACCCTCAGTGTCTATAAGGTTTTGCCCTGCCTCCATTCCCACCGCTCCATGTCGCCCATTGCCTTGCTGGAGGTCCACAAGCCTTTCTGCAAGACCGGTTTGCGTGGTAGCTGGTGACATACGTGACAGCATAATATTGCAGTTGCAAGGCATGCAGCGCATAAAGTCATCGATTGTTCCTCCTCTCTGTTCGGCGATGCTGCATTGGTGGTGAGAAGTACTTGGAAACCTTGTGGCCAGGATGCCAAAAGCGTTCTCCACCATCGTCTTGCCCTGACCAGCCTGCAGTTAAGATTCCTCTCTTCACGGGTGAGGTATTTTGAGGTGTACGGAGTGCATTGAGGTGTAGGTTCGTTAGGGAGAAGGCCGTCATCCCCCATGATGAAGTTAGGGCACATTCTTGCGTGTCGTGGGCAGCGGGTCTGGATCTGGGAAGTCACCATGCAGCGTTAGCCTTTCCAGCCCTCCTTGAGGTGACTGGCATTGTAACCTACCTGGTCATCTGAACATGAGCCATCGTGCCCTGAAGCATCGATGCTACATGAATCTGAGTCAGCATCAACCATGGCAAGAGGATTGATTGCTGATAAGAAGCCCTTGGAGTTCGAAGCGGTAGTCGCCGTGATACGCGGGCTCAGGTACAGCGGCCCGGGAGCTAATGGGCCTTTCGCTAGTCACGTTGTACATCGCTTAACTCCCCTCATGCGCAGAAAAGGTATCCATCGTGTCGCTCCCCGACGGAGAGCACCTTCCACTGTCTATAGTACCCATTCGGAGATAAGCTGGACCCCCGAGTTGGCTGGAGCTTGCAGGCCACGTGCTTCCCATCTTATGGCTCCAAACCATGTGGAAGGGAAGTTCACTTCTGATACCACTGCTCACTGCAACATTCTTGCATCCTTCTTCAGTGGAGGGTACTGGAGGAAGCTCCTCCTTGTATTCTTCGATGATGGCCTGACCCACACTTCTCTGACACAAAAAGCTGATGGTGCTGGGTGCCACCTCCAGCCGTACTGCATGTCCTGTAGGGTCCCGGAGCCAGGTGGCGCAAGGGAGTGTCACCTTAGCCCAGGTTCCAGGCTGGTCGTCCGGTAGTTTGCTGCTTTGCTCAACCTGGGTGCAGCGCTGCACCAAGTTCATCAAACATGGCTGGAGAATATTCATCGAATCTTGGAACTGGCCTGAGGCGTCTTCGCTCCTGTAGCTCCACCATCGCTTTCAGTCATAAAGTACGACTGTGCTCTGCTGGCAAAACCATCTTTGGAGCCAGACTTTTTTTGCGCGCATCCTCTTCATTTCCGTGCTCTAGAGTACTGCTCACAGAGACTGTAATGGTTTCAAACAGTGTTGCAGATGATGTTCGGTCGCTGCTGAAAGGATTTATGTCAGCACAGTTCACACATAATCTGCTGTGGACGGCTGCAGAGGTCTGCAACAGGGGGCCTGGCCTGTGTCTGAAAAGATAGAAATGCCTGATGAGTCCTTTCCCTCTTTTTATAGGCAGTAGAGGTTGTGCATACTATAAGCCTGACCTCAGCCATCCTCTAGACTCCTCTAGGCATCCTGCTAGTGCACCTTTCATATGATTTCCGCAGATAGGTCCCCTCTCGCCGAAAGCATGTTTTTCCATTTAAACGCTTTGTTTCCGTGTTGCATACCGCTAGGCATCCGGTTGTCTGCCATCCGTTCTGCATCCGTTTGATCCGTTCCGCTTCCTCCCTGCGCGGCGGATGGAGTTGCGCGGGATGCGCGAGCAGCACGCCTAGCGGAATATAGCGTCTTATGACGAACGGTATGCCGTAGGGAGATGCTAGCGACTATGGCGTAGCGGATGCACAGAACGATACCGAATGGATATACATTTTTGCGCAAAAAGGTTTGGAAGCACCCAAAAACTTTTGGAGCGGCATGGAAACGGTCCATAAACGAATGCTGACGGATAGGAGAGGAAGCAAAACGGAGGCAGTGAGTACATCGCGTTTTCGAACGGATGGCAAGCTTTTTTGTCCGTTTTACATTCTCTTTGCATTCGTTGGTGCAGTGTGACACGGCCTTAAGGACAACATAGTATGCATAGTATGAAAAACACTTGCCTTTGTAACAATGTTATTCATTCTCATAGTTTTTGCCAGTTAATAAAATGATGCTTTCATTTACAGTATGACATTATTTGAAAGTTAAATATATTTACATGGAATTAGTTAATCAGTAAAACTTTATTTCAACTTATGCTATTTGTGTCATATGTCAAAATTCTGTATTTAAATAATACCAGTTCATTCCTTTGTCACTAAATTGTCACTGGCAACTGTATAAAAATAAGGACAAGGGAGAGAGAGGGATGTTTTCATTGTTTATGTAATGCAGATCTGTGGGGTGACCTAAAAGGGGATATTGGATTCAGTGATTGACTGGTCATCCCACAAATCACATTACCATTGGTTGTCCCAGTCGCATAGTATGATCTTATGAGATAAATCTTTAGTTTTTACATTAAATCCACCTCTGTGTTTTCAAATACCTTATCCTGAGTACTTGCACTACAAAGTTTTATGAGCTGTTGACAGCTGTCTGGTTTAACAACTATTTTTATTTTTCTGGAAAAAAAACCTCTCCTGTTCAATAACGTGTGTATATTCATAACATAATTCCTTATGAAAAAGTGCCTTTAATTGTAGACAGAGTTTCAATTGGATAATGATTTTTAAAGTTTTAAATTGCTTGGCACAGGAAATTGGAGTGATTATTGTTTTCTTACTACTATGAGGATATCTTAAAACTGGGGTATTTTCAACAGGAATTATTCCATCCATATAGTAACACAATAAAGTAAGTTATCACCTTGCTGCCCAGGATTGTCTGCTTTGATTTCTGCCAATTTTTTTCCTTTCTTTCTTGAGAGACAATGTTTTAAAAGATATCCTCCACATAGTTTGCTGAATTTGACTTTCTATATCTGCCCTGTGCCTTTGTAGTAGAGTTTAGTAAGAGGTCTTCTCAGTTTACATCATTTGAGTGTCTGTTTTAATGTATTGCCAGATTTTGGGTAATTCTTTACCCTCAGAAGATACTTAGAGGAAACTTAGGAATTGCAGAAGGAAATACGGATTGAAAATATATATAGAGGAAATGCAGGCAGGATGATTGACTAGATTAGAATGATAATTCAGCAAATGGAGAAAATGTCACAAAGTATTCAGTGAAGAGAAAACTAAAAGTGAAACAACTGTTAAAAGTCTTTCCAAAGAAAGCAGAGACTAAAAGATCTGTAACAAAAAAGATAAATATGTAGTCATAGTGATTTTGAAGCAACTTCAGGCATAACAGCCAGGCCTCCAAGGAAGGCACTTTTAGGGTAAATTTTGCAATCAAAATATTTTAACTATCAGTCTTTCTCAAAATGCAACAGTAATGTTATTATATTCTATTGCAGTCCCTAATCAACATGTTCTAGGGGTGATTGCTCTTACATTATTTGAAGACTATATATACTGGACAGATGGAAAAACAAAGACTGTCAACCGTGCCCACAAAATCTCTGGAGCAGATAAAGTAGCCCTGATTAACTCATGGCATGCCATAACTGATATTCAAGTGTATCATTCATTTAGGCAGCCTAATGGTAAGAACTGATTTTTTAAGTCACATATTCATTCAAGCAAATGACTCTTTCTTGTTACCAGACTTTTTACTCAATTCTGCTTAATAATAACCACAAACTATTTAGTGTTTAAGATTGTTAGAGAAGTAAAATAGACATTAGAGAACTGGCTACTCTTCAAAATACCTATTTTGATTATGTTTGAATATGGTGAATTACAGATACAGCTTTTAATAACTTACTGAGCTTCCTCCATTCTCCCTAGTTCTTGTAACAGATTGTGGATAGAAATGAATACAGCATTTTTAATATTGGTATAATGATCAGATTCCTCCTGGGTCAGAAACATCTTCCAAATAATCTTTCCTGGACAACTAGAAATGGACTGAAGTGTAGAATCCACTGTAATTCAAATTTAGAACTTTCTTTAGCTGTATTCATATAATATATTTTGTGCAGAATTCAACACGATGAGTAGTGAGCATTATCTTTCCCTTTTTATTATACCAATAATAATATTGCAAAGCCAATCTTCAAAAGCAAACACATATTTTCTGGAGCAGGGAAACTTTTCATGCAGTGTATAAACTTCCATGGAATGTGGAAGCATGCACATAACAATGTCTGCACTGTAGAAATTCTCCATGTTTTCACGGTTGTTTCATTGGGACATAAACACAAAAAACTACTTTCTTCAAGTAGTGTGCACTCAACTCCTTTTTTTGTGTTTATGTGAGGAGATATCTAAACACAGCTGTTATTGGTCAATTGTCTGAATTAGTTTTATAGAATATAAAATGATTTATGTCATACAAACTATTTTTATAGAAAAGTGGTAACAATTCAATTTTCATAATTTATTATTCTTACTTATTTTTTAAAATAATTGTTCTAAAATGGATGTATCAGACATGTTGGATGAATCTTTAAACTAGAAATATTACAGTTTTAGAATTAGTCTTGAGTTTTATGGTATGTTTTAACTGTTATTTGTTTGCATTTCTAGTGGCTAAACATACATGTACATTAAATAATGGTGGCTGTAGTCATCTGTGCCTTGTTGCCCCAAACAAAACTCACACTTGTGCCTGTCCTACCAATTTTTACCTCGCAGCAGATAATAAGACCTGCTTATCAAATTGCACAGCCAGTCAAGTATGTATATTGTTTGGAATGGAAGATTTTAAAAAATACTTTCAGTATCTCCTTTTAAGTACATTTACATATTTTGAGATATGTATCACTTCTAAAAAATTGTAACACTATACTATATATTTAATTTTCAGAAGTATATTATTGTAGCAAATACAATAGATTTATAAGCATGAAAGAATGAGACTTTTAAAAGTTGCTTACAATAATTAAAATCACATTTCAAGTATATCAGATTCTAGTCACTGACTTTTTATTCTACTTACAATATATATAGACAGACACACACATCTTTGTATATCTATTTTGAAACTTTCTATCACACTTTTCTCCTTTAGTTCCGCTGCAGGACTGATAAATGTATTCCATTTTGGTGGAAATGTGACACTGTCGATGATTGTGGAGATGGATCAGATGAACCTGAAGAATGTCGTAAGTATAAATGAATATAATATTTTAGAAATACTGTTCTTCAGACTTATCAATCATATTGTAAAAGTAATATTCATTTTTTCATACTATATATTACATTTGAAAATGAAAAATATTACTACATAAAAATACAGTGCCTTAATTCTTACAATGATCATAATTTTTCTAAATGTAGGAGTTTCAACTGAACTTCAGAAATTAGATTTTCTACTACCCCTTTATATGTATTAATTCTGCAATTAATAATATAAAACAGATTTATTAGGCTTTTGCTAATCACTTATAGAATAGGTAGTTGCTATCCATCTTCTGTAGTGTGGCAGAAATATGATTAAATCAGCTGACCATTTGATAATTTCACAATATTCTCATTTCAGTATTCAGTGTGAAGTAAATGATGTCAGAAAATAACAATCAACATTTGTCATAATTTTTATTTATTTGTACAATGAAGTTTCATTTACATCTAAAGTGATATAGATAGTTTGTCATCCACACTTTTTCATTCAGCAACAACATAAGAAAGGTCTTAACAGGTCTATCTGTGGCGACTCTCAGTCATTCAGGTCATGGTTGTCTGAAATATGCTTTTTCCAAAAGGCAACTGGACTTTTTCTTTGAAGATGTTTTGCTTCTCACCCAAGAAGTTTATTCAGTTTAACAGGTCCAAAATCAGCAACAGATATAAAAATTGCATCACAATTTAATTCAGATATTTTATCTTTAGTCCTACTCAAGCAGTATTAGGCTGCACTAACTGTTAGTGATTTGCTAGGACTATAAGTCACCCTTATTCAACAGAATCTTCTAGAATGTTAGCCAAATACAAATAAATATATTGGGTTACATTTTGTCACCAAATAGATGAATTTCATTGATTATTTGAAATAAATAAAGAATATTCTCAAAGAAATAGGAACTCAAAACAAATATGCCTGTAACTTTTGTTTTATACTTTATTGGATAAATATTTTAGGGAAAAAAATTTCATCTATACTAATGTTGATAAAATACATAACTTATACAAAGAAACAAAGAAAAATAGTTATGCTTTTTAAGTTTGTCTCAATAGGTTTTAGAACAATTAAACTTTCTGACTGCTGCCATTTTATGCCTCTTCAAAAGAATAGCAATTTGCTTTTGGAAGACAACATCTATATCCTTTTTGGCATAGATGGGGTGATAGACACGTAAAATAGCATTACTTTTATTTCTTTATTTTAATCCTGATAGTCTCTATAATATTGCAAGACTCATTCATTTGGATGTATGAGTAACATGGTTTCTTCTGTTTCTTTTTATCATATGTTTTCTTCATCTATATTTCAGTCATGAGAGTCTCCCTATCAGGTTTCCATTGTGCCTATTAAATTATGTTTGGCTCTTTCAATTTATAGTTTAGACTCATCTGGTTTATTTCTCTGAACATTTTACTCTAAGCATCACAATATTTACAAGAAAAGCCACAAACTGTATCGATCAATTCTTTCAGATTTTATTATGCAGAAATCTTTACTTGAGATCCTTCCTTCAGGATTTTAATTTTAACTTCCTCTCCCTCTTTCCTCTGCAACCCCACCTCCCCAACACTCTTTATAAAGCTGTTCTAATGAAGCTGGTCATGTTTTGGTCAAATACATTTTTATATGTTTTTGTGAGGTGCCAGTCAATCTATCATGTAGGTAATTCAGGTGTTTGTCTCAGAAAGCAAAATCTCTTCAGTACAACTTGGAAGTTAGAAACTGATCTACTATATTCATCTTTCTTTTTCTGTGGACTAGAAAAATGAGTAAGAATCCTAGCTAAGGATACCACAATTTTATTTATTTTTTTCCCGAGATTTTTTTTTCAAAATCTATAGTGATATGTTTGAATCAGTTCTCTTCAGTATTCTATGTCCCACATGCATTTAGCAAGAAAGCTCTTGATTTCTTCGAAGACATTCTGTTATGTTCTGATCCTTGGCCCTGAAAGACAACAATCTAATAGACTTATGTTAGCATGCATTTGTTTCAGTTGCTGATACTAGTTAGCTGTCAATTGCATTGACTTTTCTCTTTGTCTTCTTATATGGTAACAGTTGTGTTGTGCTAGGGATCTACTCTCTTACAGTGCTTCTTTTTTATTTTTTGAACACTCAGAGCCCGTTTTCTTTGAGAGGACCTGAAAACTATTTCTGAGCTCCAGTGAGGCAGAACATGATTTGTGTCTCTTATATCTGATCTTTACTTTCATCCATTGGGCTTACTCCTCCATTTGATAGTCTTCCTTATGGAATATTTCTGTCACTGTCAGGTTCTATTGTGATGCTTCCTTTCTTTGAACTGATACATCCTTCTCCTTTTTTATCAGCTGAAGTGTGGCCATTAAATGTAGGCTAATTCTCTGGCTTTTTTCCAGGACTATACCAAGTTTGCAAGTTCTTTTCAGGAAGAAAGACAAATATTCTGTAAACATTGCATATCTCAGACTTCTATTAATTTCTCTTCTCTTTTACCTTTTAGAACAGTGGAAAGGCATTTATTTGTTTATTTATTTATTTATTTATTTATTTATTTATTTATTTATTTATTTATTTATTCATTTATTTATTTATTTATTTCTCTTGTTCTGACTCTGTGGTTTCTTCCCCAAACCCCAAAAACTTTAACCTTAGTCTGTCTACTATTGACCTCACCCCTTTCCTAAGAGGTCTGCAGGGGGCATGCATAAGCGTACCAACATNCTATTGTTTCTTTTTATTTTTCTTATATGTATTCATTTCATGTATTCATAACTATGTTTATACTTATACCTGTTATCATATAATTGCTTGACAAAATAAAATAAATAAATAAAAATCATTCTCCATATATGTTTGTTCAGTTCCTCAAATGGGTCTCCCTTATATTCCTTCCAAAATTTATGCTTACTTCACACTAAACAGTCACTTAACTAGCCCACACATAGTACATTGGACAATCAGCAGCTTTCAAGATATGCTGTACCTGGTGCAATTACAAATTATACAGGAGATTGACTTTCCAGCCCTCACAGTTGAGCAAGCAGCTTCTCAGAACACATGGCTGCTTGTGGTTGTTGTTTCACTGTCTTGGAAGGTTCATCTTAACTCTTCCTGTTCACACATTCAATAAACTAATTCCCTGAAACCTAGCTGCCTTATATTCCTCAACAAGAAGTCAATAGTCTCAGGTTACACCCTTTTCAAATTAGGCAAGTACTAAGCAACTCTGCTGATCTCCCATTCCCCATTCCCTGAAAATATTAAAGTGGGTAGGATACCCAAGAGAGTGGGAATTTCTCCTGCTAAAATAAACAATACTCTAAGACAATGTTGGTGAACCTTTTCAGCAATTAGTGCCAAAATGGGAGCATGAGCATGCGTGGGAGGGAGTGCCAGAAACCAAAAGAGCAGCTCCTCAGTGTGAATGCATGTGCTAGGAAGCTGAGCTTCCAGTTTCCAGCATATGCATGCGTGCCAGCCAACTGGTCTTCCAGTTTCCAGCGTTCCCCCACTCTCGTGCGCTGGCCACCTGATCTTCTGGTTTCTGGCACGCATGCATGCCAGGGATGTGTGGCAGAAACCAGAAGACCAGCTTGCCGTGGTGTACATGCACGCCAGGAGCTGCTTTTCTGGTTTTCAGTGCATCCGCACGCACAAAGACCAGCTGGACTGCATGCATGCACATGTCGGAACCCAGAAGAGTAACAGGCAGTGGCTGGAATGCCCAGAGAGATGGGTCTGCATGCCACTTCTGGCACATGTGCCATAGGTTTGCCATCATGGGTCTAAGATATAGCTAAGTGTAGTGCACCAATCCTTGGGGAGAGGGAAAAATGTATTTTCAGGCAACAGATGCAAAATGGATCTCGATACTCATCTTCCTTATTATAATTTAAATTCAAAGTAAGAGGTTGCCTCTTTCATTCAAATCTAGATTACCTAGGGGAAACTAGGTCCTCTTAATTACCTTTTGCAACTAATGCTTCACAGATATTGAAAAGGACAACTGTTTCATGTCATGATAAATGAATGCTTCTTAATTAGAGTTATAAATCATGAGATTACTATTATAAGACTAATAAACTTAAGGTTTAGAAAACAACCTACAGATCCATTCTGTAGGAAAACAATAACAAAGTCAATAAAAATTCCATATCATTTTAGTATATACATTATGTTTATTTATGTTATGCAATTTTGAAATTGTTAACAGTTCAAAATAATTCAGTATAAATGAGAATTCCTAGACTGTATGTTGTATTAAAATATATGTTTTAAATATACTTTATTCATAGTAGTAAAATTTCATGATAAATAAGAATATGGTTATATCCTCTAATAAGGATATTAAACTCAAAAGGTGGGTCTTTGAAATATTGATCATTATACACATAGAGGTAAAAACTGTAGTGCAATGTAATTATATACAAGAGACTAATAAACACTTTACTGAGGAGGAATATCAACAAATATACAGGTAATCCTCAACTTTCTATCACAATTTGGACCCCAAACTAATCATTGAACAAAGTGATCATTGAGAGAGATAACACATGATTGCTTTGCTCAATGGCTGTGGTCCTGGCATCCCTGATGTAGTTATGAAGCAATTTCATGGGTTGTAAAACAGATAGTTCCAACTAAGGAGCATGGGGGTTTGGAAGGGAGACTCTGGGAAGTCTAGTGCAGACCATATATAAGTGTCTCTCTCTCCTTAGGAGTTGAAAATAATCCCTGATGAAATCAGGGCAAGATTTTCAGCCCCTGAAAGAGAGAGACTTGGGTACTTTTTGCCCTGGGCCTCCCAAAGCCAGTTCCATCCATTAAGATACTTTATTATACTACCTCTCTGCTCCAGTGCTAAAAATCCAGTCCCAACTGTGCTTTTCAAAAAGCAACTGGACTTCCTTGATTTTTTTCTTTGAAAATGTTTTGCTTCTCATCAAAGAAGCTTCTTTGACTCTGATTGAATGAGGTGGTGGTGGTGGTGGTGGAAAGATTTATATTTTTTGTGTCCATCATGCTGATCATTAGCACTCTGAAGGTTGGTCAATAGCTCTCTGAAAGTCATTGAGATCCTTTGTAAATTTATCTATACCCTCAAGGTCACCTGAATCAGAGTGCAAATAGATGTGAAACTTTCTTGGGACTGCTGAATGGAGTGGTTTGTAGACAGGAGACAGGTTCAAACCAAAATGTAAACATTCTGGACAGGGAGGACCACTGGTTTGAAAGAGGAGTCAAAGAGGCCATCTATGTTAAAATTGAACAGCCCTCTCACAACCAATAGGGAGAGATAAGATAAGATTGCAAATGGCAGTCACAGGTTTATGAGGTGATTGGAAACCGGCTGTAACTAGGAACAGGTTGCCAAGCACTCAGATCATGACGGTGTGGGATGTGTGATATTGCAATGATAAAAAAACTGTTTTATAAAACACCCTTTCCAAGGCCTTCATTTAGCAAATGAGTATAAGTCAAGGCTTCATGTACAAATTATGATTGTTGATTTTTGATACATTTTACATATTGCCTTTATAGCAAATCAAATGAAAGAAAGCATTTGTGCTACTGATAAGGAACAGAGCTTTTGATACCAGTTGGATTCAATTTATTGTGTTTAAAGATTAGATCTTTCTTGAGTCATGCTCACCTGCTACTCATTGTATGGAAACATTTAATCATTTGCTATGTTTTTTTTCTCCTAGGAATTTATTTATTTATGCTTTGTGTTTGTGTGTGTGTTTGTATACTTCCTCTCAAATTTATACCTCTGGGATTTCATAGTTGTTTTCCAAGAAAGTAACTTGTTCAAGCTTAATTTTTTTCAAAACTAGCAAAGGTCAGCCAGATCGAAAAGGAGTACAGTAAATGTAATCAGGAAAAGTATGAGTAAAACCACTTCATTCAGTATAGAAAGGAGATGGTTGATTAAAATTTCTAGAAATATAACACTGTAAACATATTACAATGTGTTTTTCAGTACTGTCTTTCTATATGATTAAAATGACTGTGTCTTAGAAGAGAACCTTATGATTAATTAGCTTGAGGAAAGGAATATTTTTGAATCAGTTATTACCATATATGATTTAATTGCCTTTCTTCATTGCATAGAATTTTTGGGAATGTTAGAAAAGCCCCTATTTTACTTTATTACCAATGTATGTAGTATTCAAAGCCTCCCTTTCTTTTTTCAGCTGAATTTAAATGTCAGCCAGGGCGTTTTCAGTGTGGAACTGGTCTCTGTGTTTTACCAGCTTTTATATGTGATGGGGAAAATGATTGTGGAGATAGTTCAGATGAACTTAATTGTGGTGAGTCATTATATGATTGATATAAAAGAAAAAAATATTGGACAACTGAAAAATATTGTTCACTGTTCTCCTGTATATGTGCTGAAAACACTCCTTTATGTAATATGCAGGGGAAATTTAACCTTCAGGAGAATTGTGCTTGTGTGAAAGAAATTTTGATCAGAAATGTTTACAGGTTTTGAGATGTATACAGTCCTACAATATACCAACATAACATCTTAAGAATTGTATCTCTCAGATTTGATGCTATCTAATGTTGGTTCAACAGAAGAGTAAAATATCTGATTTTTAAAAATAAGGCTCATTTGGAATTTTGATTCTGATTAACTAAAATCTTGAATTATTTGTTACTGCCAATACTAGTGTGTATTTAGAAATTTAACAGGTTGGAAAAGAATTATATTTGAAAATTCTCACCCAAAAAGGCAAATAATCAAAACATTATTTATGTAAATGTCAAGACAGGATGCTCCTTTCCAATATGTGTTAGAAAAAGATTGATCTACATAATTTAATAATTTAAATCATTTAAAAGAAGTAAAGTTAAACAAAGTTGGAAAGTAAAGGAAGGAAAAGGAAAACAAGGAAAACAAGAGAAGTAAATAGGAAGACAGGGAAAGGTAACATTGGTGGTATGAGCAACAAGTGGAAGTGGTGGTGACAGCAGCCACGCAACTATCAGTTGCAAATGAGTGGTAGCAAAGCCTACCAACACCACTGGCAGTGGCAGCATGTGTGACTAAAGGTGCTTAGAGTAGAGAAGAAGAGAAAAGAAGAAAAGTAAAATTAAAAGTAGGTTAAGGAAACAAAGAAAAGAGGAAGAGATGAAGAAGGAGAAGGAATTGGATTAAAACATATTTGGGACATGCTTACAGGATGTCTGAGAATGACAGTGACCACATTGGTGCAATGGAATATGAAATAGCAATGCAACATGACAAAATAGCAAAAACCAAACTTTACACAGCAGTAAAGAAAGGAGAAATAGAAGGACAATTTACATTTTTACATTAACAAACTGTTTTATTTCAATGCTAACCATAAGAGGAAATCAAACACTAGCCACAAGAGGGAGCAGAGGACTCACTTTTAAGTATTATTTCAGCATAAATCCAAGAGTGATTTTTAAAAACCCTGCATAAACCCAGTTTAAAAAAATAATTTTAACGAAATTTTTAAATATTGTAAAATTTTTAGATTTTTGAATTTTTAAAGAAATTAAAGAAAATTACCCAATGATTAAAAATTAGACTAATTTACTGTCATAAAATTAAATTCCTTCATAAACTATTTTTAATTATTTTTTTAATTTAAAAAAAAATCTAAATCTTGAAGATTTTTAAAATTAAAAAAGAAGGTATCCAAGTACTATTAAATTAGACAAAGTTATGCAAAACTAGAAATACTGCTAAAAAGAAGACCCTGATTTGTAACTACTGGGAGCAAGAATTTACTATTTACTATACTCTTTTACAATAACTGCAAGCTGAGAGCTTTTTTCCCCCTTTTATTCTTTTTGTTCCTTCGTTCTGTGGATTACAAACTATATATCCTGAAGGTGATCTGTGGATTACAAACTAAATGCACCAATTATCACATTACACAAAAGGAAAACCTATGCACCAATTCCACGCTTTCTACAATTTTGTAAATAACAAACTAAAAGACTCATCCCACCCCTGAAAGGACCTAATGGACCTAATGCAACGATGACACCATTAAAGCTAACCTGTTTAACACATTCTTTGGCTCAGTATTTGTAAACAGCAATGGATCATGCCCAGTATTTCCTAGCTGAACCACAGAAAACTACCAATGATTGTAATGATCGGAGAGAGCAGCAGGAGTCGAGTATAAGGGGTTGAGATAGAGTAGCACTGTGGCAACTGCGAAAAACATCTTCTATCTATTGGACCGGATGGAAGTGATCGGCCTACTTCTTCGAAAAACGCTATTCACGTGCACAGTATGAACCACTCTAAACAAATCTTTGAAAATCGTTCAGGACTAGGCTCCCTGCCAAAGAGCTTATGGTCCACAAGGCCACAGTCATCCCCATCTTCAAAAAAGAGAGAGCCCCACCAGCCTAGTTGAACTAATTTAGACTAAGCTGCCTAGCAGACATCTCCATTGATGGTCGATTATCTATTGAATGTCATGAACGATCAAATCGATAACCAAGCTCCATACCATCGCTCCACTTTGAGAAACCAAGACATCTAACTTATCTCTAATATTGAACGAATTCTGGTTTCAGGAAAAAAAACCTATCTGACTTGCAACTCTTACACGCGAGAAAACAATATGGACTGCGTAGACTACAACATTGATTTCAGGGCAAAAGCAATAGGATGCAATCTACATAATTTCTGTAAAGCCTCTTGATTCAGGATGTGTGTACATGACCAAACAAACTGCCTAAAACATAAATTTACGGTAGTCTCTGGACACCTGCATATACTGGTAGAAGCTCTTCCTGTTCAACAGTAGAAACAAAAGGTCAAAATTGGGAGCGTCCTATCAATCTGTACTGTCAACAGTCCGTGTCCCCAAGTGCAGTTTCATCAGGACGAAACTCTCTTCATACTCTACATAAATGACCTCTTGTGACATCATACTAAGAGCAACTGTGTTCTCTTCGCTGAGGATGTAAGAGCTATTCAATACCACAGAGCAATACTGGCTACCTTCAAAAAGACCTTGATTATGTACTCAGAATGGTCAATTACAAATGGCAAATTCAGAATCCAACAATTAAATGCCTCTGCCTTAGCATCTTGTGCAAAAAAAAAGATATATCAGAAAATAAAAATACAAGCTGATAGTCAAAGATTTGTTTGAATGATCCAAAACTCTGTCAAGGGACTTTCTGAGGAGCTAAGCTCATCTTAAGTGATCTAGAGTATAGAGCCACTTTTAACTATCACTAGCTGAAAAAGGGCATTAGAGAGTTGTTAACCTAATCCCTATGTAGCTTTTTCTCTGTAAATATCACACTACGAACTAGAGCATTACAAGAACCATTTGCTAGACCAATGCTTGAATAACAGTTCATCAGTTCTAGTCTGGAACCCACATTACGTATCTGATAGTAGCACAGTTGAGAAAGTCCAGAAATATTTCACAAGAAGAGTTCTCCACTCCTCTACTCAGTGGAGTGGACATCCACTTGTCCAAATATTCTGTATTTGCAGAATACCTTATTCTGCAATGGATTGGACATCCATTTGTCTGGAATGGTATAGGGGCTCTGCTTGAACAGGAGTTTGAACTAGAAAATATCCAAGGAATCTTCCAATACTGTTATTCTATTTATTCTACTTGTTCAACCATTTTGCAAATGCTTTCATAATTCATTACTATTTAGATCCTGTATTAGTTAATTGATTAATACTTCTACAACAGTTACAGCAACAAATCCATCTTGCACTTTTTAAAGTGGTGTCAGGTTGGACACAATGCTTTATTATAAAAGTTCTATCCAAATGTTTCTTTTTATTAAATTTATTAAAATTTAATTTTAATGATTACATTATGATAACGTTATTAATAAAATTAAAAAATGTAATTCTTAATTTAAAAAGGTATTTATGAGGAATATTTGTGTGCCTTTGTTTGATGTAATTACCTTCTTTTCTTCCCTTCCCCACACCCAACTTCCAGATACATATGTTTGCCTACCAGGTCAATTTAAGTGCACCAAGAATCAGAAATGTATCCCAATAAATCTCAGGTGTAATGGACAAGATAATTGTGGTGATGAAGAAGATGAAAAAGATTGCCGTAAGTCATTTTCTTAGATATGTAAAAAATCAGAAATCTTTTCAACATAACAGTTATGGCATATAAGAAGATATATTGGTCATAAAACAGAAAGCTAAAGATGATTCCAGCAAACATAGATATTTTGCATAAACTTATATAGATGGTAGCCCAGAACCATAGGCTACTTTTTTGTTGGGGAGAGGAACATTTTAGGGAGTGTCATGTAGTCGAGCAGGAGGGAGATGGAGTGATTAAAAAACTCTGGTGGATGATTTTTCTAGAGTCCTACTTAAATTATTTGGATCCTTCCAATGGCTTTGGCTAGCTCCCATTTATGCTGGGCACTGGCCTATTTAAATCTCTATGCTAGATTTCTGAATTGATTGGTTGAATTGAAGGTTGATTGTGAGGTGGGGTGAGAACAATGAATGGGTGAATGAATGAAAGTTAGAAGTATTTTGTCTTCGGAGGGGAGAACAAGGAATGGGAAGAAACTGGAGAAAAAGGGAGACAAAAATATTGCAGATGTGAGAATCAAGGATAGATATGGTGGAAATTTGAGGGTGACCTTTCCTAGGTATGCTACTGAAGAGTAGTCCAATGTCCAGGCCTCAGTATCTATTCTGTACTGCATTATCAAATCCTTGGGGGGCTCTGGACTCCTGTTGTTGCTTCTGAATGAATATTAGGTTGGCTTGCAATAAATCTTCACTTGGAGATGTCTACATGGATAAAACAGCCAAAGTAAAATATATAGTTGAGACCTGAAGAGGTCAAGAGGAAGGAAATATAATTAGCCAGGTTTGGGATTGGAATTAGCAGAGGGGTGGAGAGAACCAGTTTGGTCTTTGCTGCTGATCGCCGTGCCTGGCTTGGCAAAACTGGACCAAACCGGTAGCATACCATCACTGTTATAAAGAGGCACTATGTCCCTTCCTCAAGAAGCTAACATGCCTCAATGAATTCTGGATTTATCAGCTTTCAGTACTACTGATTACAATATACTTCTGAATGCTATTTTTTTTTCTCTATAGTCAGTTCTAGTCAATATTGATGTAGGAGGTGAGAGTCTTTTATCTGTGGGATTCCACAAGGCTTAACACTTGCCTTCTTTTTTTATCCTATATGAAACCTCCCAGGTCAGGTTATTTATTGATTTCGGGTCTGGCGTCATCAGTCTGCTTTGTATGCAATTATACTTTTAATTATCCAGAGTCTTTTAGTTAGTCTCTAAATTCATGTAAATAAGTAGATAGTAAAATATCCTGTTAAGCAAGGATTTTAATGGCTGTTTTGTGGAACAAATGATAATATCCAGGTTCACACATAGTTTTATAATATAATGGTTTTATTTAGCACAGAGAGAATAATATCAATCTGACTAACTGGGATTATCTGTGGTAAGAAACAAAATATGACTTTATCTAAGTGTTAAGATCCAGATCTTGGAAAGATACTGCTGGCTTTTATCAAAGTCTGTGCAGTATGCTAGCTAATACTGATGTCAATGGTAGGAAACATTCAAAATAATGTTTTTAAATAAAAAAATTTTTTTTCAAAATTATTTCTATAAATGCTATTTTCCACATGTCTAGTCAAAATCAAGTTCTAAAAAAATAGATTAAATTGCTAAATTATATGAAAGTAAAATAATTAAAAGTAATACTCTATATAATGGAGACAAACCCATCCAATTCAATTTATTTTTGAGTAATCATCAGAGTAAGTTTAGGGTAGTGGTTTAGGCACTAGGCTAGAAACCAAGAGGCTGTAAGTCCCAGTCCTACCTTAGACACAAAGCCAGCTAAATGACCTTGGGCCAATCACTTTGTTTCAGCCCTAGGAAAGAGAGAATAGCAATTTCAAAAGAACAAAAACTTTGTTATCAAAATAGCAGGGACTTGTCCAGGCAGTCATCCTAAGTCAACAACTGACTCAAAGGTATAAAAAAGTACATCAGTTAATAAATCAGTTAGTAAATTTAAATTCACAAGAAACACTAGTATTAGTGTTTCCTTATAGTAATCAAATGTAATATATTTCTTTAAAGTATTGTATTTTGCAATAAAGTACTGTATATTATTGAATTTACTTTGATAAATTATTTTGAAGTAATAGTTTATTGTCAATAGCTATGCTAAAAAGGCATTCAGAAAGATATATAGAATTTTAAAACTCTTTTTATATTGAATGATCATTTTAATTCATTTTATGAACACACGTCTTCCTTCTTTTATATTAAAGCGGAAAACAGCTGTTCTCCTGATCATTTTCAGTGTAAAACCACAAAGCATTGTATTTCTAAACTGTGGGTGTGTGATGAGGACCCAGACTGTGCTGATGGGTCTGATGAAGCAAATTGTGGTGAGTACTATAAACAAATTAATTTTCCTTATGTTTTTCTTATTTAATCAAAATTGGTATATTTAGAAAAGTAACATTATTGGCTATCAACTTGAAGAATCATTTTACTTATAATGCCTTATAACATTTATTTATCTAATTTATATGGCCACTCATCAATCAGAAGATTGTTTGTTGATTGATTAACCCATAGATTGATTCTTACCAGAATAACAAAATAGCAGAGTTGGAAGGGACCTTGGAGGGCTTCCAGTCTGATTTTGCCTTTAATGATTTGTCCCTAACTTCAGATTTTCTAACTGTGCATTCATTGCCAGTGAACTGAATTCATGCACCTTGCAGCTGATCATTTGCTTCTTCTCCTTACATTTAAGGTATACCATAATGATATTAATACATTAAACATTCTGTTATTTACATTCTGTCAGATAAATTCCATGAAAGATTGAGGATGACACATTTTTCTGTATAATTTCTTATTGCATTTCAAAGCTAAAATATATTGTTTTATCTAGGGGTTTTAATGGACCAATTTTTTATTCCAAAATTTACCTAAATTATACTGATGTAAACCAAAAATTTAGTTTATTTATCAAAATATTTATCAAAATTTATTCTTTCTCTCCCCTTCTGTTTATAAAGTTTGCCTTGTAATGTGGTTCTTTAGTTTTTTTTACTTCTACTATTGAAATGTGGTTTAAAATGTGATAACTGGTAATTTGCAAGGCATTTTTCTTATTTCTAATCATGCATATCTTGAAGTATATTGACAAAAATAGTATTAATTTTGTGACAGATAAAAAGACATGTGGCCCTCATGAATATCAATGCAAGAATAGCAACTGCATTCCAGATCACTGGCGATGTGACAGTCAAAATGATTGTGGTGACAATTCTGATGAAGAAAACTGCAGTAAGTAATGTCATAGTACTGTACATTTGTAAATCATTCTACAAAAAAGGGAAAAACACTTTTAGTCTCTTTTTCTACTATTTTTAAAAACATTTGTTTTAACTTAATACTTTAGATAAATGATTAATATATTAAAGATCAAATTTGCTGATTAATTTTTATATTTTAATAATTTATCAAACTAATATAAATTTTAAAAATGTAAGAATAAAAATTTTAAAATAGAAAAATATATAGAAGCCATTTCATTATTCATATAAATACAATAGTACGTATATATACAATTGTTGTATGCTGTACTATACAACAATTCTTGCAAATTTTTTAATGCTTATAAACTCTCAGAGGGTTTTCCAAAGTCTTTGATAAAGTTCCTTATAAAAAGCTTTTGTGTTATTTATTTATTTTATTTGGTTTGTCTATTGATTACAAGATAATAGGTATAAGTAAAAACATATTTTGAATACATGGATACATATAAAAAAATAAAAGAAACAATAGGACAGGGACGGTAGGGACGTTGGTGCACTTATACACGCCTAAAGAACTCATGACTAAAGAACTCATGTCATTTTTTTGGATTGCTAATTAGTTAGAGCAGATGTGTCAATCTCACATTGCTATGGTGGCATCATGTGATGTATCGAAACTTTTGCCCCCGTTGCTACATCATTTGTGGGCATGGCCAGCACATGATGCATCTGGCCTGTGGCCCAGGAGTTCGATAGCCCTGAGTTGCAGAGACAGCAGGCAGTATAGGAATAAATTAGCATTTTTTCCAGTGGAGTAAGTAGAAACTCTCAAGGACCTGTGCTGAGACCAGTGTTTTTCACTTTGATCAATTGTCCTGATTTCGGAGTAAACAGCAATCTGACAAACAGAGGATATCAAACAATTCTTCCAACAAAAATGGCCATGAAAAAATACAGAAGTAACTCTTCAAATTGGGTGAATGATCAACCAAATACAAATGCAATGTTGTTTAAAGAAGTGTAAATACATGTATTTACATGTATTTAAGTGTAAATACATGTATTGGGTGATGAGGTAGGTTAATTCAAATATCAGTTGAAATGGTTTAAAGAACCTATGACACACATCATTGTGTAGCAATTGGGAACAAGGAAAATTCCAGGATAGAGACCATTAGGAATTGGGCTGAAGTTTTTTTTTTAAATCCGTCATTACAATGCCTTATATCAAACTATGGTTAAAGTAACCCAGTGTTACTTTAATGATTGGATAGTGTTTATTATTGTGGTTTTATAATTTTTTTTTTAATCACTTGGAATTTCTATGGAGACAGGATTTTATTGCAAAAAGAAATGAAATAATAAAAAATAACTGAGGTATCTTGATTCCAGCAGATTATTAGAATGTTTATAGGGCATTTTCTTCCAGGTTTTGGCATCCCAGTCATTTTTGTATGTCAGCTATACAGGGGATAAAATCCAGTTTTCCTTTTCCTAATTATAATTATATGAAGAGGAACATAATGGCTAAGGTGTTCAATTTAGATACCAGTGATTCAGGTGTTCCCACAACTCTAAATTTCAGGGGATGACTTGAAATAAACATATTTCAGCCCAGTTCACTGCACATGGAGAAGCTGGCATGTATCAGTGGAAAACCTATGATTCTCTAAGAATTCTGTTCAGCCCCTTTTCTTTCTGCTTTTAAGAAGTAAGAAATTTAATTCACTTCACTTTAAAGTATGTTATCTATGATCTGTAGAAAGTGACCAGGAGAATTGTTTCTTTCTCTTTTAAAACACTAGGAGCTATAAAGTGAATCTGATTAGAGGAAGATTTAAAGCAGGCAAAAGAAAGCCTGCTTTGCACAAAATTCATATATAACCTGTAGAATTCAATCATAAAATGTGATGAAGGCTATTAATTTCTTGGCTTTAAAAGGTGACAGGATAAAGCTATTCAACATCACAGAAAATACTGATACCCTTCAAAAAGACCTCGATGATGTATCAGAATGGTCAAACAAATGGCAATTTAAAATCTAAACAAATAAATGTTCTGTCTTAAGCCCATGTCAAACTGGCCAACGGATGCAAAAAAGACACAGCGGACAAGCAAAATGTTTCATCCATTGTTATCCGCTCTCAAAAGGGGCAAAAATTTGCATAACCGGAGCG